>NAJQ01000158.1:0-49350 GCA_005059865.1 Friedmanniomyces simplex
CAGCCGTGAAGTGTTACAGACGCTTCATCTGTGTTGTATGTGTCGCAAATACGACGCTGATTGGCAAGCTCGAAGTCGGGACCGTTTATTATAGGTCCCATCGAAACATTGAGCCATCTTTCAGGAGTCTCACGGTAGTCGCTGCCTGCGGTGACGTCCATGATGAAACGCTTAGCCGATAGTGCGTCCACGGAATCCTCGTGGCAGACATCATTGCGGAACAACGAACCGTGCAATTGCCTATCGTCAGGGCTTACGCGTCATGTTCCTGGATCACGCTTACCGTCACATCTTCATCGCTCTTCAAGACCCCCGTAAGCTTCCATACAAGATCAATACCAAGAGGTAAGGTTTCGTGCTGCCCGGTGTCGAGTATGTGCGGCACGTCCCCTTTGATGCTGCCAAATTGCGAGAAGTTGTGGTGCATCCGTCCATTCGGAAGAGCATCGAGCGCCTCGAGAGGCCAAGGAATATCGACTTCCTTGATGCCCAGAACCCTGAGGACTTCGCTCACACATGCAAGCTCCTCCACGGGTTTTTCGGCTCGCTGGGAGCAAGGTGAATGCTCCAGGAAATCCTTTTTCAAGCCTTGCCAACGACACGTCGAACATGTGCTATGCGCTAGTCGGTGATGTCTCGCAAGTCCCGTCGGTATAAGCTTACTGCACTTAGTGCAGAGACCATGCATTGGAGTTGTTCTCCAGATATGAACATAGGTTCTGCTATGCAAGCCTTACGACGCGCGGGAACGGTGCTGAGTACGCGTTTCAGGTAGAACTGTCGTGTGGGAGTTATTCAGATGCGTCCCATCCGTGGGTGCAGGTATGTATAGAGGATATACTGGGACGTCCAAGACGTGCAAGGCTGTGCAATATGTGAGCGTGTGCAACAACGTGCGAGCGTGCAAGGGCGTGCAAATGTGGCAGAACGTGCGACCGTGCAAGAAACGTGCAAGCGTGCAACGATCATCCCATGCACGGTCCCGTACGCACATGTCCAGGCTCGCGTCACACGGACCAGTCTCGCGATTGCGGGGTTGATTTTCCGCATCTCATTCACCTTTCCTTCGAAGTGAGTCAGCGAGCAGAAATCGACCATACCTGGGACGGTCAAGCTCGGCCGCTATGATGCTGACGACGGGAGAGCTAGCCTTGTACGTATCTGACTCAGATTCTTATACTGCGCGGGCCTAAGTGGGTGCATCAGATGCGGACAGAGATGGCAAGAACTTGGACGTGATGCGTATGTAAAGAGAGTGCGTGGCTCTTTAAAGCAGTCTAGCGGGCTGATTCTGGCGAGTGTTCCAACGACTATGCCTTTCACGGTCTAGTGGCCAGTGCGCACGTCCAGATACGCGGCACGCTCTCCTGGCCCGTCCCGATCGTATCCCGTGCGATCACCCCACGCTGATCATCAGAAGAACGCGGGGTGGGCAACTGCAGTCCGTGTGGGACATGAACTCGGCATTCGACTTGCGCAGTGCACGAAATGCGTTTAACCGCCATAAGACGTTAGCGCAGTGCACCAAATGCGTGTGACCGCCATACGACGAAAGCAGCTTAGATCTAGCCTGGGCTACGGGCTTCTCCTTTACGGCGAACACCGACCGCTGTCAGACTGCGAGTCGCACGTCACCACATCTCCTTTCATAACGTGCCTGCTAACGTGGCTTAAGAGGCGTTGGGCAACATGGTGTGAGAGACCATCTTCGCACGTTGCAGAGAGCTAGTCGCTGCGAGCGTTGACGGGGATCGTTGTGCATGGACACGAGACCTAAGCATGGACACGAGACCTAAGCATGGACAAAAGTCGTCTCACCCAATTGGCTCATGTCAGACATGCATATAAGAACGACCGTGCTGCATCGGTGTTAACACTGACACTAGATGGACGCTTGCGGCTCACAGATTGCTCTCTTACGGTGACATCCAGTACAGTATACATGGCGTTCCACCTTCTGTTGAAACCATTCTAGAACATCGCCAAGTTCCACAGTTCCGCATAGTGGCCGTAACGATGATACACCCACCTTCGAGAATGCAACAAGTTCCAAATCCCCACGACAGCGCGATGTTCAAACCTCAGAACCTGGCCGAGCGCCAGTGCATTGCACACACAAAACAAGGTCAACAGTGTCGTGGTGAGCTGAGTGAAGGAGATCTAGCTTTAGCGACAGGGAAGACGAGTGGCCTTTGCGCTCTAGGTGAAGATGAAAGCGCCCTGCTCATGGCCATTACTCGTTTGCTCATTTGCAAGAGACATAATGAAAAAAATATACGCACTCAGTTACTGGCTTTGATGCAAAAGTATAAGCCGGAGCTCATGGAGTACGCGATTACACACAGACCATGTGCCTTGGTGGTGGAGTATCGTCTCTGCCAGAGGAATTCGAAAACCAGTCTCGGGAAGAAATTGAGAACATGCATCAAAGACAACCAGTTCTCAACAGGCTTTCTATATATTTATACTTGGGACTCCGAGCCTGGCTACATCAAGATTGGTTGCGCAAAGAAGTCTTCTAATGAGAGGGTCAAGCAATCGGCAAAATGCTACCCAGGAGCGACCTTAGCTTTGGACATAGCTTTCGCCTTCCCGCAACGGATGGAAGAACTGGTCCATTTACAGTTGGCTGATAAAAGATACGAGATAAGATGCAGTCTGCCTTCGTGTAAATCAGACTACCATGATGAATGGTTCAGATGCTCTGTCGAAGAAGCTAAACGTCTTGTTAAGCGATGGATAATGGTCTCAACAATAGCTCCAATCTACGACATCAAAACACGACAGCTTGCAGCGTTCTGGACGGAGGTCCTTCAAGGCTCTATTCAACCTGACGCTGTAGAAGTGACTGCAGAGGTTCTGCTGGAAGGCGTGGAAGCAAGGTCAGCCTCGTCTAATCTAGCGGTCGTGGACGATCTCGAGCGCATGTCCTTGCGTTCCTAAGCGAAAATACTCAGAACGCTGACGTAGAGGGGAAACGATGGACCTTGGCTTTCGAGCCTCAGGCATGAGGGGTACGAAAGTGCACGGTCACCTGCCCATGAGCAAGTGGACGTGCGCATATCAAAAACTGCGCAACTTGTCAGTCGAATATGAAAATTCACCCATTATGGGTTGCAATATGATTCAAGCTCTCGAAGGCATTTGGCACAGATCTCTAACGGCCGGAGAGCCTTCATCAACGATTACTTTTATGGCCCGAGGCCCAAAGCTTCGGAATATCTTCAACAAGGGGGTAGTCAATGTCGTCTGTAAAGAAGATCTCGTTGCCCTCCGCGCATTTTTTTTGGTCAAGCACCGAGTGAGTCATCTCTCCAGGTCCATAACAACGAGTTAGCGAACTTCGCTTAGCAAGAAACCTGAGTTCAGAACCCTAAACCCTCTCGGGCGCTGCTGTCCGTCAGCAAGATGTGGGGACTCAAGAAGTCTATCAGTACCATTAGCAGAAAGTAGTCCACGATAGCATCGAGGCTCTACGTGGGCTCGCTGAGCACGTCTTGGTACTTCAGCCATTTCATAGAGGAGACTGCTCGATAATTATGTTCAGGCTATGTCCCAGACCGCTTAGCCGCAAGATCTTTGACGTGTTTCACAATTAACTACATCACTTTCGGCGAGACCATTGTGCTCTATTGGTGGTCGTATTGGTATTGTAACACACCAAAGCAGATATGTGTGGGTGTGCACCGTCCTCGCTTGTAAGTGTACAGTATCGACTTTGCATGTCCGTGGCTGATTCAGGAGCTGAGCTAGCTTCACCTTTGCGCTCACACACTGCGTTATGACACGTTGAAACAAGCAGTGAAGGGCGATCGCAGTTCTGCCTGTAACAATGGTGCATCCCTGCGATGTCTAAGCGCCCTCGCGTACGCAAGCGCGGGTTCACGCGAAAGTCGAGAATCTTCGCGCACCCGCTCTGCTGGAGCAAGTTCTGCGATATAACCGCGTGTCGACGAACGGCATATCGACCACAGATCGCTGTAGACGGCGACCCAGATCCTACAAGTTTCATGTTTGCGAGGAACCAGCGTTGCTGTACGCTGTGCCGTTTCTGCCAAATCAATCCTCGTTGAGCACCCAAGACCTTTCAACCTCGCGCTCTCATGCCAACCAAGGATAAACACAGCCACGTACTGCCGTCCCACAAGTGCATTCTTACCATTCTCTATAAGGAGTGTCACTCAGCAGCTTTCCTCACAACATGGTCTTTCCACTCACTTTCTGGACTACCTCTGACAGCAAATACTGTGACCTCAATATGCAACAGCCAACCTGCCCCCTCTCGGTCCTTCAAACCTATCTAACCACACAGACTGATGCACAAGATCTGCTAGAAATGGTTCAGGGAGTGCGTGTCGTCGTTCAACAACCGGACGATGGGAAATCACGGCGCTAGCGACAATCATGTAATGCAGTACCTCCTGTGGCCCAGGAATCGTGCGGTCCAGCTCGATATGCGCCATATGTACGACGATCTGAAGGGCCACTTGGAAATCAAGAGTCGTAACTACCGCCGCAGCCATTCGGAAATCTTCATTTTCCCAACGAGCCCAACGAGATTCAGGGCCAATCTCGCGAAGTCATCAGTAACTTCACGGTCCGCGAAGTGATTGGTCTGCTCGCTGGAGATGACAGTCTGAAAGAGTTCACTCTCGCTGGAGGTGGTAGGCATTTGCAGTCGGTCTTCCACGAATGTTGCACGGAGAGCGCGACACTGATAGTCATTAGCATCGTGCTCGTCACACTGTACGAGAGAAGAGGTTAGATCGTTCAAGGGACGACATCTGTAAGTTGCGGTCGTTGATTTGAAGGGCGAACGTTGCCGACTCATAGCTATCCCAGGAGAACAACAACACATATTCCGACTTATCCAGCCTCAAGGAGTGACTGGGATGCCTGGCTACAGCAGTGAGGGGAAATAGAGACGTGGAGAGTTCGGTCAATCCTATCTTACAGTCCTAGCCATGCCGCATGAGAGAGCGATGTTTTTGCTTCATCAGATATGTCGACAATGGTGCACGTCTCACTTGGCTCCGAAACTTAGACTCTTACTGCACCACATCATCAATCCAAAGCCATCCTGCGTGCCTTGCCAATTGAATGGCTCATCCCCATCGTAGTACATGACTTGACCAGGTATCAACTCCACGTGTGCAGCCTCAGAATGCCCCATGACTGGAGAGTTGCGCAAAACGCTGAAGGCTAGGGTACCGACTATCCTCCCAGGTGCGCTGTGAATCCATGTGACCGGCTCCCCTGCGATTGGCAAGAAGTGAACACTCTTGCCACGCTTCAGCCTCCTACGGACGTCATCCTCACTTATTCCCAGCAGTTCGGCAAGGGGCCGAGCTTGGAGGGTCTACATCAATTAGCGACGGAAATGCTGGGCTCGTCTTTACTAGCATACCTTCGCAAATTCCTCGCACGCGGCGGAAACTTCTTGGGTGTCGTCCAAGATCACGAAGGGCTTGTCGTTGAGTTTTGTTGCCGGAGACAGTTCCGATTCGGCGGCGTGCCGATTTTGTCGTTCGAGGCTCTTCCATGCATTCTTGGCAGTTTCTTCGGAAATGGCATTGTGTATAATCATTGCGGATGACAGCTGGGCTCGACAAGCGCCAGTCGCGTGGAGCTTGCGGGTTATGGAGGAGCGCGAAAAGAGATGAGAATACCGAGCCGACTAAGGGATTCGACCGTAGTGCGCAGCATTGCCGAGGAATGACCCTCGAGTCACGGACACCTGTGGCTGACCTAGGATTGTCACCGTGAAGACAGCAACATCTCCCTTCCACAGCTAGATACATATGCTTGTACAAATTTTCAAGGATTACAAGGGAGAGAGGTGGAGATAATGCGGTCATTCTAGGGACCCGAATAGGATGGGAGACTAACTCCACAAATATCGTCCCTTCTGCGACAAATATTATTGTTTGGCTCGCTTGGGCACAAACGTTATAGCCACCTAAAATATGGGAGCATTGTAGTGTTCTGGAATGTCCTCGATTATACCTACTGCACCCGTTCTGTTATTGTGCGCTGTCCAACTAAATAAGCTTAACCTCGACGGCGAAGACCGGTGCTAAGCCGCAGAAGTTGAGCAGCTTTCTGTCTAGTATGCAAGGTGTCCTCTTCATTGAAAGAACCCGCATTACAATACTAGCTCTAGCTTCTTTCTGTAGCGTAAGCTTTGCTTATTAGCTATAGTGTCGACCCGGCTAAAAAAGCGTATCTTATCATTAGCTGCGGCAACTTTACTAGCCGGGTTACGATTGCTTTTAACTACATATAAGGGAATCTTTGAGACTGTAAGATATCGCAGGAGCGGGATGGAAGCGATAGTATAACAGGCACAAATATAGAAGCACTCGACTATGCTAAGGTAACTCAAAAGCCCCGCGCTTGCAGGTCCGCTCTATCCTTAGACTACCAAAAGCAGGGTTACTTGTCGTTCGACGCACTCTCCGAAGGCTATTCATTTCATTACAGTAGGCGGCGATTGCAGTGTCTGTTTGAATACACTATTTGTTGACTCTGCAGCATATACGTCAATTATTCAGAGCATATATATCATTTCGACAACACATATATATCGATTCTACAGCGAACTGTCCGCTAAGCCTGTTTTGTGCTGCTCCAGGCATGACTACCCCGCACACCCTGTTGATCCTCTCATTATGAACCATGGCACCACGCCTCGCAGAGTCCCAACAAGTCCAATCAAATAACATGATTCGATCAACCTCGCTGCCTGACGAGGACAACGCTGATATTGTCAACTGTAGCATACGCACCGTCACTAGGGTCCCCGCCAACATTCGGACCTGCGGCGATCTGTGTGCGCCGAAGAATACTGGCGGCCGACACTCATGCATCCTGGCCCTGTTGGACCACCTTCTCGTAAAGCCAGACCTTTACCTTCACGAGATGGTAGAATGTATCAGGCATCAATTTGAGCTTCACGTCTCTGAGGACAGCATTCGAAGATCGATGAAAGCCTGCAGCTGGACGACGAAGAAGAACCGACAAGTAGCGCAAGAGAGAGATCCCGAACTGCGTGATGCATGCTTATATCAGCTTCCGGAAATACAAGTCCTTCCAGCTCGTCTTTATGGACGAGGCCAGCAGTACATAAGTTTTCCTCCAACCTTTCAAGCTTACCGGCTTGAGCGTGTATTCCAATATCGAGTTGGATTTCACTCTCTAGGGCCGCAGGACGACGACAAGAGTGAGAACCATCTCACGCTATACCTGCTGATAGGCTCCGGCAGATGTGTCCGAGCGGATATGAGGCCTAATCAGGGCAACGTGACCAGTGACCTAGTCGGCAGGATGGACTTTCGACCCCATGGCTACACGAGGTCAAATGGCATCATTCAATTTGTCGATATCAGAGCACATGGATGTCCGCCCAGTTTTACGCCTGACGGTAGGCAAACCCTACCGGGGAACACCTACACAGTAGACCAATTCTCGTGCTTCCTGATAGCGGGACGGTTGCATCTTTACCGGTTCATAAGTCTGGATGGGAAAAGCCTCGGGTACAGGTTCTGTATGTATGCCAATTTGATCCCCGTTTCTTTTCCCTCCCCTTACCTTCGCTTCCCATCTGACTTAGGCTAACAGAAATCAGCATGACAGTGATGCAGCGACTGCAGACAGATGGCATGTTGCATTCCTCAACCGCCTTGACCACAATGCTCCCAGGCCAGTCCTCGTTCATGACCCTCATCAGCCGACAGTGGGATACGAGACTTCGTCCGCGTAACATCGTCGTTGTACCTGGCTTATTCCTAAACCAGGAGCCGTTGAACGTCGACGTCTCAGCCGTGCGCCGCATACTACAGGATGCAAATCCAGCCGCTCTTGGGATACTAGCCAGTGCTTTGCAATACCGCGACAATGACGTTCGGTCGAAGCTACGGGACTCGCAATCAAATGATGCCGATGTCCAGAATCTAGGATTGTGGGCAATGGCAGAGTTTGCGAGCTTGGACGGCCGTGAGGGCAGCATAGCCCGGGACATGAGTATGCTCGAGGTCCAAGCCATGGATGGTCTCTACACAGCAATAGAGGGACGATATGGACAAGCTCGGCGTGCTATAGCTGCAGCAAGGCAATTACGCATTATGCAGCAGCAGCAGGTGGCCAGAGCGGACATCGTCACGGGTTATCTGGCAGCAGTATGCGACATGGCTGGTCCCGAGGACGAAGACGAGTAGGGTACAATGCAAGTCGGAGCATCCATAGTCTGATCAATTGGACCAAGCGTATCGAGTACTCATGCCCTGAACCGTTATCAGCTTCTCAATATCTCCATCAACATTGCGAAGATCATGCGTCGAGCCTTTGGTAGAGCTCTTTATGGCTGCTAACAATGCCTGACTTGTTACGCGCTCGTTGATAGGCGCGACTCGACTCATGTACGAGAGTGATGCTAGCTAGAAGACCACAGGGTACAGCGCTAGGCTGCTCCAGTCCACAATTCCAACGGAGCCATCAGCAAGATGCAAGATGTTCCGTGGGGCAAGATCCATATGACATAGAGTCAGCGACATGCCCTTGAGCTCGATAGCCCAGTCCTGAGCACTATGCAGCTCGTCTATCGAATGATGCGGCTTACGACGAGACCGGTCTTTAGCATGCCGTGGTAGACGGTCGTTGGCGAAATGCTCAAGGTCTTCTGTGGTGGCGAAGGAACATTCCATCCTGTCTTGTCCCCACGGGAATTCAGTAGCATGACTACCATCAAGAGGACCAGGCGTCGCTTCTACGCCGAAGTCCATTTGGTGGATGTAGCTCACTGCGTCTGCTGTTGCTCGTATGCAGTCCTCGCCATAGCAATCTGCTAAAGAACGTCCGTCAAGATGACTCATTACGAGATACCCAGGAAGTGAACCGGCTCCGTGGACAAATCGTATCGGTTTTGGCACTCGTAGGCGTCTCCCGTTCATGAGCTGCCACGCGAAGGATAGATTGGCGAACTCGCGTTCTCCGTCAATCCCAACTCTCTTGACCACGACATGGTCTGCAGTCCTCCTAGCTGATGGTGAATATGCCGTAATCGGTAGCGCAGAGTTGTAGCATTCGATGATGTCGGACGTGGTCGCGTTACTGAACTCAACATGGCTGGTGCGTAGTAGTCTTGTCGAGGAGGGAACAGCGTGCTATCGTTGTCGTAGTTCCGGGGCTCGCTTCGGATCGTCATGCCGCTACAATTGGGTTGTATAGACAAGGTAGCGGTTACAGTAGTAAGGGTAGATGGCAGGATTGCGGTGGAACTGCATAGAAGGTAATGGTGCAACAGGTACCTCACAGACCATACCCTTTTCCCGGCATTGCCTGCACTCCGTGTCACCACCACATTTGATCTTCTTCCAGCGGCAATTCAGACATGCTGCAGTCACACGGCCGGACAGATTCTCCTGCCATTCCTCAGCACTTGCGGTTCAATCGTTTTCACACCGTCCTGCACTTCGACTTACCTTGTGACTAGGATCGCTAAGAAACTGGAAGGTACGATCTGACTGCATGGAATAAAGATGTCTTCTCAAGTGATTAGTCGGCCAGCATTCTCTACTTTGTATGGTATCGGATCCAGTGAGGTGTGGAACGCCACAAGTCAGCGGAAGTCCCCCAAAAAGCACTGTACCGGACGCCGCAGTCAGTTTATATCAAGGCAGATTGAACTTGACAGCGTTTGCCACGCACGTGAAAGAGGTGAGCGTAGAAGATTCTCGACATGTGGCAAAGTCAGGATCTTCGTAGTTTGAGGCAAAATTATCCAATTTGATCCAGCCTATGTTCACGCTAATTCACAAGATTCTGTAGGTTGATCCTTACACACTCGAGCGAACTGATAAGAGATGGATCAGGAGCGTAGACCTGGAGCGCGGAAGGCAAATGTGCCGCTCCTCTTGGTACTCCGAATCTGCGCCAATTGGAAGAATGCACCCTCCTTCCTCACGCGTCTTTGCCAAACTTGCCCAAGCTTGCCAACAACCAACTGGGATCTAGCCGGTCTCGAAGCATGCCTGGTCAATCCCTAGTCTCCACTAGATTGACTTTGCGGTCGAGACCAATGATCAAGCATCCAGGAGTCACCGCCAGAGTTGTATGATCGGTCGTAGCGCTACACGTATGTTCTCCCGTGTGCCACTCCACCTCCACCCAGCAGCACAGGCGCACCAGTGGGTATATGCGCCCTAGAGAGGGTTTAGAAGGCTCCACACTTGTGCCGTCAGTCTGGACGCCCGACCTCTAGTCTGCTAGTGCTGCCGTAGCATCGCGATGCTGCCTCTGAGCGCATGCCATTAGTTCGATCTGCTGCGTTGCGTCTGCGTGAGCGAGCGTGCACTATGTACCCTCCATATGCGAGGTGTCTGCTTCATGTCCTAGGATCGTTGCGGTCTCTGTTGTGGTTCCGCAGGCTGCGAGCTCCAGCTAGCGCAGTACAGGTCGGCGGCGTCTGCGTAGTCGAAGGTGGCTGGGTCTCTTTGCGGCCCAACTCTGGTCAACAGTGACATCCATTAACCGGTGTAGGCTGATTCGAAGCCGTTGACATGAGAGCTTTGACGAGTTCTGCTCCTTAGTCCCCTGATGCTGTTAGATTCTCTCTTCGACTGGTTCAATGCAGGTTACCGTACCGTGAACTTCTTTAGTATCACCCGGCTCCTTCTACGGGTCCTGGTGTCACAGAAAATTGCCTACGATAAAGCGCTTTCGTCGCCTAGTGCGTCGCGCGAGATTACTGACCCTTACGACAACATTACCGTCGCACCGGAGAGCGCAGAAGTCCGGGAGGCGAGGCTCCAGACGGCCAACGCGGACAGGGTACGTCAGCTCATAGCCGATTGGTGGAGGGGAGACGAGGCTCGGAAGAAAGTGCTCCGGAAGAAAGCCAAGCAAAAGAAGGTTTTCCATCACCTCGACAAGGCGATCAGGACAGGAAATCGCTACTCCTCCGCCAAGGTCAAGAAGGAGGTCGATGTCAAGAAGGAGGTCGAGAATGCCCACACTTAGAGTAGGCTATATCAACCTACGAGGGCTCGGAGGCGATAAGGGGGACCCGGTGATGAGGCTTCTCCACTCGAAGTTCGAATTTCTCTTCCTGGCGGAGACCTGATTCGTTGACCACAAACGACGCGAAAGGGACAGACGGCTTGGCTTAGACCCCATGCCCTACTGCGCACTACCCAAGGGTCGACATGGCGGCGGTATCTATTCGGTTGCGCCGGAGGCTGCGCGGAGCAGGGTTGTGGGCGTGCCAAAGGCGACGGAGACGGAGACGGCAATCAGCTTTCAGGTCGACGGGCTGGTTCTCTGTGGCGGGTATCTACAATCAACGTTGCCTCTCGCAGAGGTTCAGGCTACGCTTCGATCGCTCTCGCACTCCGCAGTCATCTTCGGCGATATCAACACGCTCCCCACGTATGGCGATGCAATGCGGTCAACCTGGACCACGCGACCGCGTGGCAGAGTTCCGGTCTTTCCTCAGGCTGAACGGATTCCGCCACACTCATCCGGACGAAGTCGTGATGGATTTACCGGGGAAGACAGGCATCAAACGGGCCGTGGCGGTGGAACATTGCTACGTGAGCATATATATCGATGACGCCGAGCTAGTCTTGTTGGTAACGCCTCGACGGGGCTGCAAGTGTACTAGGTCGTTGCTATTACGGCGACGAAGAGACACGCCGTCCCAGGAGGATTGCGCCCTACGCCGATACCGAGTTGGTCTAGTAGTGATGGAGAAGGTCAGGAAGGACGTCTGCTAGCGATTCGGCGATGAACTAAGAAGCATCCCGCTCCCAGTGAGGAGCACGATCCCCACACAGTCCATACCATCTTGCTTCAGGCCTTGCAAGCCGTCTGCGAGCAGGCCTTAGGCAGAAGGACTGAGCTGAAGCGCAGGCAAGTCAGCAGTCTCGGAGTCGAAGGAGGATGCGGTCATTATGCCGTCATCCGATTAGCAGAAGCGAGACATCAACGTGCCCTCGGAGATACCGGCCTGACCATGTACCTCGCCGACTGATTCCACAGATAGCTATTAGGACGACTTGGATATTACTGACCAGCTGGAGCCCTTCACCGATGCCGGGGAGGCGCGGGAGGTTCTCGCGTAAGACGACAGTAAGGCTCGCGGTGCTGACGGAGTTCACATGCATCTTCTCAAAACACTGCTACCCTTTCCCTCCCCGCGGATACTCTGCCGCATATTCAACCTGTGCCTTCGCACCGGCCGGACACCGCGGGACAAGAACCTGACAGATATTCATTTAATGACGGAAGATCCGGCCAAGCCTCGCGATGTGAACAATTTCCGCCCTATCACGCCGATCTCCATGCACCGCAAGTTTTTGAGAGGCTGCTCCTGACCGTTCATTCCGACCGGTCCGGCTGGACTAGGCTCCATCCCAAGCAGGCCGGCTTCCGTAACGACTATTCCACGCTCACGATTGCATCTCTAATGCATCACTTTATCGAGAGCGGCGCGGTGGCTTGGGGGGCCTTTATCGATCCCGAGAAGGCGTCTGACATGCTAGAGCACACTCAGCTGGCTAGTTGGGTGCTGATCGTGGCGGTTCGCTTCTAGTATACCGTCTAATCTGCAGCCTGGCCTTCGGAGACGTTGGATCGCGGGTCCTAATAAATCGGCAAGCATCCCCGTGGTTCGCCAGGATGAGAGGGGTCTTGCAGGGCTCGCCTATCTCTCCGCACCTGTTCAACATCTACGTCGATGTCCTAATGTACAAGCTCAACGTCACGGCCGGACGCATCCCGAACAGTCTGTTCTACGCAGACGACGGCACCCTTCTGCAGAACGATCTTACGAAGCTACAATCCCTCGCCGGCGCCTTACTCCTTGTATGCCGACGCCAAGATCAAACGTCAGAAGTGCGGCCTTCTCTGCCGTGCCGGGAGCGACGACTCGGTCGAGATCCTCTTCGAGGACAAGTCTACCAGGTTATGGAGTGCTACCCTTACCTCGAATTACCTACGCGGGCTGGTGGAATCGACTTGCAGGCGGGATGGTCAACGAACGAACACTGAACACTGTTCATGAACAAACAACCTAGGCTGAACAAAGGAACACCTTATTGTTGGTGACCGACTGAACATTATAGCTTGTTTGTTCATAGTGTTCATGAACAAGGTGTAGTTAAAAAGTCGTCTGTACCGTCTACACTATAAGGAGCAGTGAGTTAGAGATGACTGGGTGGTTACTCTGACCGAAACCCTAATCCGATGGTATAGCCCCACATGCTGACGTTTTGGCGTACTCCAATTGGCGCGGGGAACTTCCGCCCGTTGCCGTGATGCCTAGATGCCTAACGCCGACCTCCGATGCCCGCGTTCCCCAGGAACGCGTCTCTCGAACCCTATATTGACATATAGCAACTTATCGCTATGTACGGACACTACCACGCTCTGCAACACCAGCTTCACCGACGGCGACGACGGCGGCGCGATGATGACTAGATCAGGCAGTATGAACACCTTGAACAAACGAACAAACCTCCTTCAATCCACGGTGTGAACGACTGAACAACAGCCAGCTATGAACAACTGAACAACGCCAGTTGTTCAGCTCGTTCGTTCACTGACTACCCTGTCCTCGATGGACAGCTGGTTGTCATTGCAATTCTCTCACACCGTCGTGCCCGCTGGCAGTAACGACTCGAGCGGTTTCTTCTGCGTTAGATCGTAAGTGCCCTCGGCTTCGCCACAACCAGGCTCGCGCGCCATATGCTGCCCTCCGTATAGCACGTAGTTGATCAAAGTCCGCACCAATCAACAGGTCGATCTGTGCGTCCATCTACAATACCGGGCTTGGAGCTGCTGATACCATTCCTATATCTGCTTCGCGACTATCTGTTGATCTCGGTTACACATGGGGTTCCACGTTCGAGATACATCGACTGATGCAGCTCGCGGCACGAAATTGATTGGAGTGACAGGGCCGATATGAACGATCGGCGGAAGTGAGCCTTCGGAATACGGATGAACCTTTTCCAAATCAATTACGAGAACTGGCAAGAATGCAAAGCGCTTTACCCCCGTGCCAATATGGTTATTGATCGAAAACTGATGGCAAAATGCGATTCTTCGACGTGCATCCGTCCTCTGCGAGGCGGCCTGCTTTGCTTGCGCCCGAGGTGTTGCTGCAGAGACAGAGGCTTTGGCTATAGGGTCTCGAAGCAGAAGAAGAAAGCGTTTGGGAGACAAGCACAAAGACACTTTATCAAGCGACATGATCTTGGCGTCCGTATCAATAATGTTTATTCACGAGCATGCGTTCTTCTTACCATGGGTTGGAGGCGGCGGAACTGTTGCATGGAAGTCTTGGGACGCGTACAGATTAGATCGGTGAGTGCGTGATATGACTACTGCTCGCTGGCCGGCTCTTTGGTGCGGTATCGCGTTGGCCCTTATCGTGCAGCAGTAGTGAGCCCCGCGAGGCTAAAGTTGGTGCCAGTGGAGTCTGGTCGGTGTTATGCTATGAGTTTGTTGCCGTGAATGGGGAGCAGAACGTGGCTATATGGTGATCTTGACAGTATGAGAATGGGTAAAGCACGAAGCAGCTTGCCAGGACTGATTCGTCGCTGGCAGAAGTGAGAGACAGCTGCAAGACAGCACGCCAGACCAGGCTGCTGCTTCCTTCCCGTGGCCGGAAGGGTCATAGGGCCGCCTCGTGTATCGTCATCAAGCGCCCGAGCTACCTGAATTACTCACCGGTGTTCCCTCGACCCAGTTCCATGAGAGGTAACCACGAGCTCGCCATCATAGACATCAGAGCCTCGCCCGCGCCCCAACAGTCACCAACACCACGGTCTCGGGTAAGCGCACAAGAGGCTCAAGCGAGCTGATCAGGTCAGCCGGCTCTGTTGATCTGCCAACAATTCATCTCCGGCACAGGTGACCGACGACTGCGGCACGTAAAGCAAGGCAGCCATCACCGTTGTCCGGTCTTCTGCTCTCTCTGTTACAACCACACATCGACACACTACTTGAGCCCGGCGGCCCGTCGCCTCAGGCAGATGTCGTAGGCCGGTGGAGGGCCCGACGACGGTTGCCCACTCCTTCATCCACCATATCGGCTTCCGAGCTGGATAACGACGACGTCACACCCACCTCCCCTATCATTACCGCCGGCTCATACGCAACCTCACCCCCGTCTCCCTCTCCAGCATCAGAATCTACTGCCCAACCCCACCAGGACCGGCTCGCGATGCTGTTCACGGCGGTGCAAGACGAGCAGATTCTGAGTTGCCGGTATCACAACACTACCCTGCAACCGAGCTTGTATACGGACCATGAGTGCGCGGCCGAGGACTTCCCGCTGGAGACGCTTAGCGAGCTGAGGAACCGTACGGATGAAGTCTGGCACCTCGCGTTCAGCCATGACGGGACTATGCTGGCGACGGCCGGCAAGGACGGTTTGGTGTGCGTGTATGATACTCGACACTACTCGCTACGACACGAGATCAGAGAGCATGAGCGCAACGTCAGTGCTGCTGAGAACACCAAAGGCGTCTGCTACGTTGCTTTCAGCCCGGATTGACCAGTATCTGAGATCTGGCACTCAGAACAACGAGTTCGTGGTGGTCAACTTTCGAGAGGGTAGACGTGTCGCGCACGCGGACCACTTCGACTATCCCGTCACGACTGCAGCATGGCTGCCCGACTTACAGACCTTAGTGGTGGGTACGCAGGGCTCCCGAAGACCGCTCGGACTATACAGCTTGCGAAACGTCGGCACATCGAGCTCCTCCAGCGTCGTCCAGAACAACGAAATCCACAGCTCCGCGACTCACCGTGGGATAACAGCCTCAAAGACAACCTCAACAGCTTCCGCAGAACCGACTGCGCCGTCAGCCCGGACGGCATCCGGATGGTCGCCACCACCATCTCCAACGAGATCCTGATGTACGACCTCCGCACCCGCTACAAGCTCGCCGAGTCGGCCGTGGACGACAAACTCACTTCCATCCACTTCGGCCTCGCCGGCACGCAGCTCCTGGTCAACATGAACGAAGGCCACGTGCGCTCGCTCAGCGCCGCGACGGGCCCGGAGCTCGTGCGCTACGAGGGCGCGCAGCAGAGGGAATTCGTCATCCGCAGCGCTTTCGGCGGTCCGGTGGAGCATTTCGTCACTTCGGTGTCGGAGGACGCGAAGGTGTATCTGTGGCGCCGGCAGACGGGCGTGCTGGTCGCGGCGCTCGAGACGCATGCGGCCGGGACGGTGAATGCGGTTGCGTGGCATCCGACGGATATGGGGGTGTTTGCGAGCGCGGGGGATGATCGGAGGGTGAAGGTGTAAGTTTTGCCTGCCTGTTACTGGATCTCCCGATTCTACATGTCCGATCTGTCCGGGCGCTGGCTTGTCGCTGACCCCGCTTTCTTCACCAGATGGTCAAGCGCCTCCGCCATCCGCCCGCCGTCCACCGGCGCCGGGGCGTCGCGCACGAGTCTCGGAGCGTACCCGTTCGCTCGGTAGCCTCGAGAGCCGGGCGCTGCTGTCTCCCCGCCGTCGCCGGCTGAGAAGCGCGACGTGGGGGGCTGTACGCTGGCGCGGTTCGTGGCGCGGATTACGCATAGGTCATGGTATACCCGGCCTGATGGGCGGTGAGTGATTAGGTAGCTAGAGATGCTGGAACGAGGATTATGACTACATTCACTTCACCCATCAAGCTTTGCGCTCGATTCATTTCCGATCGGTTGTACGGACTGGCTGCATAGTGGTGCGTTGGACTTTGGGACCGGGTGCAGCGGAAGTGTCTGTGTATGACGGGCTCGATGACGGATGCGATGACGTACCGAGCCGGTGTACCGGAACGACGACGGGTCAACGTATATTACTACCGCTGCATTGGCGAGTATGATATCCGTGGTAACTTGCAACATCGTCGTCGAGTGCTAAGACGCCTCGTTGTCCGGTAACGCGAAGCTGTAATGCGTGATGGGGAGACCGTTGAAGGGCAGGGCTCGCAGCGCATCGCCGCGTGGCGTGTCGCGTTGCAGAACTTCAGCTCGCAGGTGAGATGCTTTGCCCATTCACGCTATAAATGACCTGCTAACATGGACATAGTGGTTCCTGATACCGCAGGGAACTGGCATCGTAGCCGTAATACTACACAGTAGGTGGTCGCCCCCACGCCTTGCAATCCCCCTCAACCAACCAACCTCGCCCAGACATCCACTACCACTTCCGCGGCCTCAACATCATCTCCCAAATCTTCTGGCTCCTCACCATCACCACCCTCTCGCTCTTCCTCCCACTGTATCTCCTGCGCGCCCTCCTCTACCCCCGCCAAGTCGCCCGCCAGCTCTCCCAGAACCTCCAGGAAACGGCCTGTCTCGCCAGCATCAGCATCGCCTTCACCACCATCTACCAGATGATCGCCCTCAACCTCCTCCCCTGGGGCCACGGCTGGGGCACGACCGCCTACGCCATGTACTGGCTCAACGTTCCCACCGCCACCGCCTCCTGCATCGGCATCCCCTACATCTTCACCAAGCTCGAAGCCCCCGGCATCGACGCCGTGGCCCCCAGCGTCTTTCTCCCGCTCATCGCGGCCCTCACGCTCGCGGCGGGAGGCGGCGTCATCTGCACGTACGGCGAGCTTGCCGCGGACCTCCAGGTCCCCGTCATCGTGGTCTCGTACCTGGCCATCGGCCTGGCGCTCCCGCTCTCCCTCGCCTTCGACGGCGTTTTTCTCGTCCGCCTCTTCGACAAAGCTTACCCGGCTCAGCAGAAAGTCTACCAGATCATGATCCTCTGCGGTCCTCCCGGACAAGCGAGTTTTGCGCTGCAGAGCCTCGGGACCGTGGTGCAGCGGGGGGCGTTCGCAGCGTATGATACTTCGTCGTTCATTGGGCCGTCCGGGACGTCGACGATTGCGACGGCGAGTCAGTTTTTGGGACTTATATGGTGGGGGTACGCAACGTTCTGGTGGGCGTTCGCGGGGATTGCGGCTGTGCACTATAGCGTTACCATGCCGAGAGCGTTGTTAAGGTGGGATCAGAGTCTGACGGCGTGGAGTCTGGTGTTTCCGTGGGGTGTGTACACGAATGCGGCAGTGCAGCTGGGCGTAGTGCTCAATAGTCGCGCGTTTTGGGTTTGGCAGACGGTGCTCACATTGCTGTTGGTGATGATTTGGCTGGGGAACGTGGTGGCAACGGTCATTGGCTCGTCGACGGGGGCGATTTTGGGGTTGGACAGGGGGTGGGGTGGGGAGTACTGGACTAGTAGTGCGGAGGAGGAGAAGCGGGAGCAGGAAGAGAAGCAGGGGAATGGGCAACAGGAACAGAATGGCCAGCAACAACAGATTGACCAACAGCAGAACGGTGGAGGGCAGCAGAACAGACGACACGAGGCGGACAATGACATGCGGCAAAGGTAGTCTCGGCCATTCGCTTGGAAAAAGTTGCAAAGCTGCCATGTGGTCTTGACACTGTGCCGATGTATTGTTGAGCCACATCCTGCGATCGCGTTGTGTATCTCAAATATTGCGTGTCGCTCTGCAGACGCGAAATGACGACTTAGTATTCAGTCTCGACGCCACCAATCACATTGACTAGATCCCGGCCGGGCATACTGACAACTGGGCCCTCATGGATGGCGGTTGAAAGCATGCTGCACCCGCTCACTCTGTATACGATTAGGCTGCAAGGATGCGTGGACAAGGAACGAGGACTTACACCCGACCGTTATCCATCATCCACCAGTTCCGGGTCCGGCTGCTTCAGAGTTGCTCGTTTTGCCAGGTCGTTCGCCCGGTCGGTCCTTGGAGCATATGCACACTTCTGCATGATCCTCCAATCGCTGGCCGTCGCATAGACCGACTGAGGATAGAAAACACACTCATCTCCGTTACTGAAGCGGTGAGCAGTCGAGGCAAACGGGTGAAGGCAGCCATGCAGCTGCAGGTATTTACATAGTCCTCTTCAATGCGGCACAGTTGGACGCGCCGGTTGGACTGATGAAATATGTCGCTTGTCCGGTTCCTGCGTCAAGCGCATACTGATCAGATCCCCAACGATAGCAGACAATTCGTTAACGAGCTCTGACTGTTCAGATCATGTGGTAGGTTAAAGATCATCGAGCAGCGAGTGGTGGGGGCATGTTCGCCGCGCACAGACGCGGCGACCCAAGGGCATTGTGCTCGTCTGTCAATGCTTACTTCTACAATCCGAACACCAGTCCTCCACTTTCATCCACCTTATCCTCTTCTCTGCCGAATTGAACGGCTAACCGCGCCACTCAGCTTGCCGTTGTACTCAAACGAGTCGGATGCGCAAGACTATCCAACAAGATGGCCAGGGTTGCTCCCCGTCCATGGGTAGCACCGTGGTGGTCGAGTACTGGATGGCGAAGAGGACGGATACCGATGCGGTTCAGTGCGTTCAACGTTCTTTGAAACATCGGACTGAGTGCTAACCGATCAGATTCTACCCTACCTTTGACGCGACGACCACGAAGATCTCGCTCTTACAAGCTGTAGCAAGGTTCGAGCTCTTCGGACTGCCTACTTTGCGTGGCGTCGACACACTAATCAGAATAACGGCGACAGCATCCAGTAAGGTCAATGCTACTGCGAAATACCAGCTTCTTGGCAGTGTGTCGCTCTAAAGAAAAAATGCTACATCTCCCAGCATGGCGGCAGGGCCAAACAGCACGGTGCAGAACAGAAGCGTGCGCAAGTCAAGGGACTAAGTCGCGGTCAGCTGGTGCCGTCTACAGCTCTTCTGCACACACTGTACCTCTATAACGTGTCCCATTCGATAACATATGCTGAGTATGCCGAATGCGTATGCGGGCACACATGCTTCTGTCCTCTGCACCATCAGTAGCTGTGATTATTGATGCAGGGGTGGATAGGCTCGTGCATTAACATGTCCTCTTCTTCTGATGCGTCTCGATCGCTCTCCACCGCACCGAAACATGCATGCAGAGCCCGCAAGTATACGAGCAGCTGTCAGACTTCTAGCGCCGCTACCACCTGACGTTTTGAGGCAGTATGATGAGCCTCTCCGAAAGATTTACGCTCAGGCCAGAAAACCGGATACGGAGGCCTGCCGTTTGATCGAGGCACTGGAGAAGGAAAAAATTGTCGACGAGCTACCTGGAGCTGCGAGTAGAAACAGCAGTGTCAAGCAGACGCCAACTGTACACCAGAGATGTCAGAATCCTGGACATCAAACTTGGATCCAAACCGTCTCTGACCGACAGCTTTCGCAAGGGACTAGGCGAACGTTCACTGGCGCTGGAATCGATCGGTGGGAGCAGCGGTTATATCAAACGTCTAAGCTCAGGAACCTTCACGTCGACCTGACTTCGAAAGACGACAAACGGGATGGCCACATCCGGGAATTCATCAGATCCGCAGAAATAGACGAGACGACGAGCAACCAACTGCATCGTGCAATTCGAATTGGACAAAAGATCCTTCTACTCTCGTGGAAGCTGGACTACTCTGACAGCGTCCCGATATTCCTCCTTTGTTGCGACCGGTACTGGCAGTCTTTGAAGCTTGCAAACCTTCCTGTCGTGGAACAGAAGCTGCGTCGAAGTAATTTGCTCCAGACAACCAGCGTTCGACAAGACTGGTGTTGGCGGTGCGTGGAAAGGTACCATGGTACGCTATTCAAGGCACGACACCCTCCGTGACTCCGTCGACCGGATACTCTTTCAACCACCTCGACTTCGGGAAGGGCCTCTTCAACCGCGCACTCAGGCGCTAGAGCTTCTTCGGCTTGACAGTCGTCCGTCTGCGAATCTTCAATGGGAAGAGATAGAGGAGCTGCAGGAACCTCGATGTAGTCCTCGACGTAGTCTTTGACGTGGTCATGGACGGGTGGGGGCGGAGGCGTTACCTCTGCGTATACCGCAGTTGTGTCCTTCCACTCGGACACGCCTGGCTGACGCATATCATGCAGTCCCGCCCGTACGAGCTTCTCGTACACTCCAGCACCAAGTTCACCACGATCATAGGCATCCTTGGCCACCTGGTCGACGTTCTCGGGCATTGGGAAGATAAATCTGCCCTTCGATTTCTTCGGTTTCATATTGGGGCCACTCCAGCTCGTATGGGAGCAATTTGATTTAGCCGGCGCAGGTGTCGGCAAAAGAGAAGACGAGCCACTTGAAGACCGTATCAAACAAAAGAGTAACCGCTCAGACTACAGACCGATCAATTTTCAGGACCTGATAAGAGAGATGGCTGTAGCACCTACGGCGGTGCTGAACCTAGAGTACCTCGACCGAGTCCAAGCTGTCCGAATGAAGGTTCAGGGGAGGGGTAGCTACGCGCCACATTCCACGAGCGTCTACATCCTGCTGTGCCTCGCCGCAGGGACGGCAGGATCGCTTCGTCGCAAACGGCATGGTATACCGAAGTGCTCGGACGGAGGAGATTGTACGGTACAACATGAGCGATGATCCCCTGAATGAGGAGCGATACGCTCCAGACCAGGCAAGTGGGCCGCGGTTACGAGCCCGGACGATGCTAATCGGCACCGGTTCCCGGGTTTTGGTGACATGCATCTTTCTTAAGAAAATCAAAGCGGTCCAAGCGGAGCATTTGCTGGGGGCATTCCTGGAGGAGTATTCGACCCCGGAGAGATTGCGAAGTGCCGACCTGAAAGACATCTAAGAGAGGTATTTCAAGCACCTGGGCCTTTACCGCCGAGCAGGATGGTTGGTGAAGATGGCGCATCAGCTCCTGCGAGACCCTCCTCGTCCGCACACCCTACGGCAGAAGACTTACCGAAACGCCGGTTATGCATGCGAAGTAGCCCATCTGGCCTGTGTTGGGCCCTTTGCCAGTGATGCTTGGCGACTGTTCTGCAAGAAATTATTTTACGCAGGCCATCAAATTGTTGTTGCAGACGAACGGAGGACTCTGGAGCCTGAGTACAAGGATCTGAGGAGGTACGTGGAGCGGGAAAGGTGCGAAGGGCAAGTCAGACTGCTCACCGACGACGTCGCCTTTCGCATTGCAGCCTTGCAGCTGTCGAGCGCTTCGGCATCATGCTCAAAGCCAGCTTTACAGCCTGGTCTGCTGATTGGGTCTGGAGACAGCGCTCTGCGCGTTCCACAACGACTTCTCGATCAGGCGAGGGGGATATCTTTGGCCTCATGTGACAATGCGGATACAACACGGTCCAGTCGAGTAGTTGCAACCGGTGCCGCAGGAGGGAATACTCAAGAGCCCGTAAAGAAGCTCATTCTTCGTTCCACTAATAATCGTCAAGTTGAAGCCGTCTCTGATCGTAGGTTCCGGCAGCCTATCGCCGGAGAGAATTATACACAGGGGGCTCAGAGCTGCTGCAATGGCCTCTATACCTGTACATAGCTCACAGCCTTCGCAGAAGGTTGCAACCTCATTGGGCAGAAGGTGGGCAAAGATTGCATCCCTCAGCTCCGTAATCGACCTAGAATCGTTGTGTGATGAGTGGACAAGTGTACTTGGATGTTTCCTGATGTGGCGCCAAGTCCGGTACGCAGTATACTGTCTGCTAGTCTTGAAGGACGCACGGGAGCATCGACCACACATTGGGCGAGCAGGAAGAGGTCGCATATGCATAAAGGCTCCTGCCCGACATATCAGCTATCCAGGCCTACATCACGCGATAGATTTCGGTTTGGATTACGTGTGACCTAATACATCCCTGGTTCGTCAGTATAACTCGGTTTGACAACATCCGACTCAGTTGCGGCGAATCATCGCATGACGGTTCTGTCAACACAGGAAGCAGTCATCGATTATCAAGCCACGGTACGAGCATGGAGTCAATTGCGGATCATCGTCTAGACAGATCGTCCTTGATTTGATCATTCTTCCTGCCAAATGCGTTGACATATTCGAAAACCTTGGCGTCCCTGTAAACATGTAGCCCTTCGATCTCAAACAAACCTCGCTCATGTCCCATCTTATAGACGACCATTCCTTCACCAAAGGTCTTCACGTAGCGGTGGAGCTGAGCCTTGTGTTTCGCATAAACGAATGGATTTGATCTGAAGCCGAAGGTGTTCTTGTGTTCCATCCAGTGACAGAATTGCCCGCAGATTATTTCCGGACTCTGGAACAGCACATCAGGTGTGAGCCTAATGGTCGGTCAATCATCCTCGATCGCGACTTGTATCTGTTGTCTCTGCTCCCGCTCATCGAGCAGTCGATGTCCGGTTGCCCGCAATTGAGAGAGAAAGGCTTCTTCGGCAGCCAGCGCCTGCTCGAACTTGACCGCCATGACTGCTCGTCGCGCTGTCTGACCTTCGAGAGTATGTCCGACAGGCAGCAATCGGAGAGCATCTTCCAGTATCGCACCAACAATCGCTACATCAAGCCTAGTCTTCGTGTGTGAGATGATGTCCTTGACGTCTAGACTAGAATGCCGCAGTGCACAGGCTGCTCTGAAAAGGGGTCTGATCAATGCGGACGGTATACCTGAGTACGATGTTGTCGGTGTTGATCCAGTCGAGTCTAGATGGGATCTTTGGGTTGCTCGTAGTGAGGTCGTTACGTTGTCTGCCACTTCCACCGCCGCCCACTCGATGCCCCGGCCATCCGATCTATGGAATGCTGCGTCTCGAACGTGCTGCACAAAGGCAGCCTCTTCTTCAAACCCTCGTCGACACTTTCGACAGCCTAAATGAGCGGAAGAAGACGTAACAAGGGCCTGCAGATGCTGCCATTGACGGAAATTTCGCCCGCAGTAAGAGTAAGTCATATTTGTAGGCTCGTTATGGTCTCAGCCGAGAGGGTGCAAGGATGACTATGGTCCTCTTTGTCAGATGGGCTTCGAAGCAGCGTTGTGCGGACGATCTTTATAGATGATCGGACCCCTCGCTTAGGGGAACGGGTGTCGGGGGGAGTGGTGTTGCTTGGGGGTTGGGAAATATGGACGCTACATTTGCCACAGAGGAGCTGGCACTATGGTATGAACGAGCGATAATAGGCCTAAGGTCATATATGACTAACAAGTGTTGAGTCGATCTATGTAAGTCGATCCATGTCTCGCTGTTCTACACAACCGGGCTAAACGTGAAGTCTCCAACAGCGAGTCTTGAGAAACGTGCTGGTTTAGTGCGATGTAGACATAGTGATAATCTCGAATGTAGCGATTAGATTTGCGCTAAATTGTCGTACTACAAATTAGCGCTGTCAGCGACCCGGCATACTACAACCGCGAGAGATAACACGCAGTATGTATCGTGCGAAGCGTTGTGTATGTAGTCAGTAATGTCGAAGGATAACTCGAAAGGGACGGGCTCAATAGCCTGACACATGGCTTGCAAGGGCTGATCTTTTTCTGTGCTAAGTTAATACTCGAAATGATTGAGATGTAGAATGGGCCTTCGTTGGAGCTTGAGGACTGTGATGACTGGATGTTTGACCAGCGAAAAAAGAACTTCGACGTGGCGTTCTGATAACACCGTGGGCTTCGCCCACGCGCTTCGCTGCAACCCTAAAAGGACGCCTCTGTACGGGATCACCAGGTGACACAGCGCGATTATTGGCTGAGGCAAGTCTCGAGCCAGAAACTCACGCCATGGAGCGTGACGAGGCGCATACTGCTAGTTGAAAGCCGAAGGGCATACATGTGGATGCATCCTGCCCCCGCGTGGACTGAAATCTGCACTCTCGCTAGTAAATCGCCGTATTTGCCGCATTCTCTTGATTGGTCCGCACGATCGCGATCTCACCCTGTTCAGTCGCGGCCGCATTGCGGGCTGCTTGCTTGATTTGCCGAAGACGGGATTACTCTGCTTCGAGCTCGGCGACCCTCGCCTGCAAGACAGACAGATCTGACCCGTCGCCTCCGCGTGGCTGAAGGTGCGGAGCATGATCCCACAGTCCCGGTTGGCGTTCTGGCTCGGCGTCTGCGGCGGCGAAGGCGGCTTTGGTTTACGGGTCGCGGACCGGCTTGGTGCGCAACGGTACTGCTTAGCCGGAATTGATTCTGACGGAGCTGGTATATATGGCGGCTTACAAGGATAAAACTTTGGGCAACCCGCTCTTGTGTCCGAAGGAGAGGTTGAACAGTATCGATCGCAGGACGGTGGAGGCGTACCGAAGAGCCGTCTATAGACCGGAGAGGTTCGTGGTTGCGTTTGCCGGGGTAAGTGCGCGTCTCCAATATTGGACGCACAACATTTCCAGATGTACGTGCACCATCTGCCGGAGCCTTGCCATCTGACACAAACCCTATGTTCATGATCAATCGGACCGAAACATTGAGACATCGCAAGTGAGCCGCTCCCGCATGCTCATCCGGTTGAGCAAAGCTCACGGCGAGACTCAGGGCCAGAGCTCTTCCAGATGAATGCAAACTTCCCTCCAGTCGCCGATTGCCGACTCATTCCTTCCGGAGTTCTTGTATTGGTTCGTTCAAGGCTCTTGATGACATGGCCAACTTCCGCGCATGCAGCTGGGTATTCCAGTGGGAAGCTACCCGTGCTGAGCTAGCCACTTGTTAAAGATCTCGTTCGCAATCTTCAGTCTGGTGGATGCTGAATTACTGAGTGATTCCCCTCTGGATGTGGACGATCATCCCGGTGCTGGAATACCTCACGATTCCCTATTTCCCTCGCGATACATCGACTCACCTTCGTTGAAGGGTCCTCCGACCAGAGATGCGAGACTACCGGCCCCTCCTTCAATAACGACTATCAGAGCGAGCCCTGTTCGTTTCCCTAGTCCGGCAAAATCTTAGAGAAGCCATATGACCAATGGTGCAACTTGCTTGGGGTGATCGCCACTCGCGCAGCCTTCATCGGAACGGGCAAGGCATGACCTGAAGGCTGGCAATGAAAAGGCGGAGGATACAAGTGACGCTCCACTCGGCGTAGCCTTTCACGGTTTCTATCCGAATTGGCGTAAGAATCACGCGACGGCGGATTCTCTTAGCTGCAAGAAGAAATGGAATGGCATATGCCGAATCACGCGGATGTACGACAGAGCAATCAATCTGTGATAATTTTTCGAGGATGCGGAGCAGCCGGCTGGTACCGAAGCCCGCTCCTGTCGCGAGAGACTGCAGGTGCTGTGAGTCAGTCGTTGGTGCTCCAAGGGGCTCGGCCACCCACAGATGCACTGCTTCAGGTAGGAGCGGGCGTACCGGCCCCCAATTTCCTCCGTGCCTGCCGCCAAAGCCTCACTTGGGATCCCTCGCTAAACGTACAGACGGTTTTGTCACGTATTCAGCTGACCTTCCACGGTTGACTGCCGCCTGACATGTTCAAGGCGTCGAGCATGGCGGAAGGAGTCTGTCCAATGGGGTGTGCTGCGAAGTTGGTCGCGCAGCTTGCTATAGCCTCGGTTGACCTACTAGACTCAATTTCGATGGTGGGGAGCGATAGCTGATATGCTGGCGTATGTGTCTTCACACTCTTCAGTTGATTCGAGCTTTCACTCTGCGCGATACGAATGTTGCCTCGCTGGTCCGGATCTAGGATTTTGACTGTGCTCTTGGAAAGCCGGACAGAATCCTGATCCACACCACTGGCTTTCGACGTTTGGGGATCAGGGCTTAGGAGGTCCGTCATGTTGATGAAATGCCGAGCTAAATCTGCCACAGAGTTGGCCATATCGGATGATGTGAGGCTGGCAAGCGTATAGTCTTGTGCCTCGGAAACTCCGATGACAGTGGTGCGTTCCACCTCATCATCGATTTGGGTGCGAATCCGTCCTATCTTCAGCCGGTCGAGGCGTTGGCAAAGATCATGTATGAGAGCGATTGTGCGCGAGTCCAGTGTTTCGTCGCTTTCGGTCCCGATTTGAATGTCCCTCAGCAGCTCAAGCACGCACTCGTACATCGTGTCTCGCTGACCGTACATAGGTTGTAGCGACTTAACATCGGCGCGTGTTTGTGGGTAGCTTGTGTGGTCGCGCTGCTTCAGGCTTTTCAAAGTTACGGTCATCCTCTTCTTAGACCCTGCCCAAGAATTCGGATCCGGCGACCTATGCCTCTTGCTGCCGTCGTTCGGATCGTAGTTGAGAGTAGCGAGCAGAGAGACTCTCCCAGTTGGCGCTGCAGGGTCGGCTCGATACTCGTTCTGCGGATCAAGCTGTCTCAGAACTTCATAGTCGAGTGACTGGGGTCCTTGTCCACTGATGGGCTTGCTTGCTGCCAGACGCTCGTAGCCTTCGGGAGAAGACAAAGCTTCGATTGGATCTGATGCATGGTCGAGCAAAAATGCCCTGTTCAGGCATGGCCTTGCTGAAAGCCGCTGACGAGGATCCATAACAATCATTTCCGATAGGACGTCGATAAGCTCCTCTGACTCCCAGTCGTTCAGATGCTCCACGAGTCTTTTACACCAAGCCAGCGCTGAGCCTGAGGTCTGTCGGGGAAGCCCGTACACGTATTGGTAGATAACAACGCCCAGTGACCAAATGTCTACGGCGTGTGAATACTGAATCGTTGTCCTACAAGACTTCGACCCATGGTGTCTGGCAAGCTCAGGCGGCAGGTACATGGGCGTCCCACAAAGCGTCTTCAGATCTTCACTCGCCTTCGATAAGCCAAAATCACCGAGTTTGATGTGAATCGGCTCCCGAGATTGCACCAGAAGGTTCTCAGGTTTGATGTCTCGATGCACGATAGGCGGGCTCTGTTCGTGCAGGAATATTAGGGCGGAGAGACCTTGTTGCAGAACGGTGATGGCCTCATCTTCTGAGATCTTGTGCCGACGATGTTGACCTTCGAGATGACCCAGCGGGACATATTCCATGACCAGCTGTGGCGATGGTTTCTCCATTGCAAAGCAAAATCGGACAATGTGCTCCTAAGGCGACCTTAGCGCATGGCTTCTTTGTGTTCTTGATACAACTTACGTGTGGGCTCTGCCGCATCAAAGACGCCTCCTTCTTCCAATCTGACTTGTCCAGGTTTGTAAACCTCTTTGAAGCATATTCGCGGCCTGTGCCAACATCCCAGAGCCGACTTACCACTCCATAGGCGCCGCGGCCTAGCGTCTCTTGCTCGAGCAAGATCGGATCTTGTTCTGGCGTGTGTGTTCCGCTAGGGGCTGCCGTTGAAGCATTACTCCGAATGCCGAGTGCACGGAAAGGGAGATCGTTCACTATTGCAGTTACTCCGAGAAACTCGTCCACATTCTCGAAATAGATGTCCGGAAATGTAGGTTTTGCCACGAAAATCTGGAACTTGAGGGCAGTGTGTAGCCGGATGACGATGGACTTGGTCTTGTCCGGTACTTCGTGACCGCCCAATATCCACGTGAAGTGACGACGTTTCTCTCCTCCTTTCCCGTCATATGTGACAAAAGTTCCATTGCTCGAGCAATCTCGCAGTACCAAGCGTCGCTTCTCGTCGAAGGTCAGGTAGCAATGGCAGCGGCTGATGCGCTTCAGCAGCGGTAGAACAATGTCGCAGCTGTTCGCATCAGTCCCGAGCATAAATCCACGGCCGGGCCTTCGGGCCGTGAGTGAATGTCAATTGGAGACCTTTTCCGCCGGTCCTTCCTTTCGTATCCTCGTCCTCAACGTCGCTTAGTGGAGCTGTTGATTCGCGGCTGTTGCGTCCATAGAGGTGGAGGAGATCCTGTGTGGCAGTTACCAGTCGAGAGCTATTTTCAGGCCTTTCAATTTTTTGGAGAGCGAAGCCGCTATGAACCTCGCCATGAGGGTAAAATGTCGCAATGAGATCCTCCATGTACAGTGCTCTCTGTGTATGCAAGTTTAGGAAGATGGGATCCGCAACTGACTATGTCGCCTTTACATGCGCTTTGCGTCGCCTTAAAGACTGAGTTGCCCTCACCTAATCAAAGCTGTTGACGCCTGTTACTCCGATCTTGTTTACCAACCCGTGCACTACACTCGCTGACCCTTACCCGAGCGCAATCGTAATTCCCAAGTGTGCACAAGACGGCACCAGTGACTACGAAGCAGAGCTCTGCGAGGTGATGGGGAAGACCGGCCGAGACATAAAAGAGTCTGAAGCACTAGATTACGTTCTTGGCTACACCCCATCCAACGATGTCTCGGCGCATACAAGATTGATATTCCAAAAGCAAGCCAACTGGGCGATTGACACATTTGTAAACTTCGTCGCGGTGGAGCCTAGGAGTGATACTAACGCAATCCATGTTTGCTTCGATGACACAGCCATTTCGAGTCATTCAATGCGCTCATTGTCATATTTGGAATATCACCCAGCGCAAGGTTTGAACATTGGACTTTATCACCAGACTGGCCGAGAGACCCAATATGTGTAGCAACGAGAGGGGTTTATTGACAGGACCGCGCCACATGCATGCTTCCTGTAACAAATCGTTCTCTTGGGCCCGTCTCGCGGGATGATAAAAGTCCCGCATGATGGTGTTCGCTGGGTGTTTCTTCATGCAGTGATGAGCTGTTAAGGCGCTTCATAAGTGACGTTATGAAGCACGCTCGATCGGATGGAGAATACGCTCACCTTCATCAAAGACAAGCAGCGCCAGCCGCGAGAGAGACACAAGTGCATGCTCGAGAGCCTGAGCCAACACCGCGTGCGTGGACACAACTACTCGTACTCGATGCAGCGCCGCATCCCAGATTCTCTTCTCGCACCAGCGGTCCATATTGTCTGATCCAATGAGCAGTCGAGTCCGCACAGCTGGTAGGAAAGAGGCCAAGGTATCATGCTGTTGGCGACAAAGCTCGACACTAGGAGCCAAAAACCACACTATCTGTTCGGGATTGCATGCCGAGGAAGAACTGGGCCAGGCCATGCGAACCTTCAAGAAGGCTTTAAGGGTATGCGGCATCGGACTGGTAGGGCCGAACGCTAGCAGCTTCTTGCAAAGCCATACGATTGGATGGACGAGCACCTGTTCCGTCGTCGCCGCCGAGATTCGAGCGATCGAACTTGCGATCCGCTATCTCCTCCGCACCCACGAGCCGAACAAACCGTGCTGTGTGGTCACAGACAGTCAAGAAGCTATACGGCTCCTCGAGAAGGGCGGCAGAGCAGCAAAAGCGAGAGAGGTGGGCCAAAGCACGCTGCAGGCCTTTGATGCGGCTGCGGCGAGAGGCACTAAGATCACCCGGCTCTGGGTACCAGCGCACTCAGGTATACGGGGGAACGAGGCCGCGCACAGAGCGAGTCAGGGAGCAACAGAACCAGGATGCAAACCAGTCCGAGACCCGGAGTTACGGGTAAGAGAGAAGTCTCTAGTGCTGAAGAGACTGGAGGAAGAAAGGCCATGGGGATGCACGTATGGGGACAGGGACAAGGTCGGCAAATACACCTATGATCTGGACGCCGCACTGCCCGGGAAGCATACCTTGAAACTGTACGGCCTTTTGTCGACGGAGGACGCAGGCATTCTGGCCCAGGCAAGAACGGGCCATAAGCATCTGAATTCACATCTCAAACGCATTGGGGTAATGGAGCTCGGAACATGTGAATGTGGGAAGGCTACCGAGACAACACGCCATGTACTCCTCGACTGCGGTCTGTGGAAGATGGAGAGAGAGAGGAGTTGAAGGAGTGTGCCGGGAAGAGGTGTGGAGACGTTTCATATCTCCTGGGAGGGTACAGCCATCGCCTGGACCCGCGGACATGGAAGAATGCCGATGGGCCAAGCGCGAAATGGAAACCCGACATGGCTATGGTGTTACAAACGATTAGATTTTTGAAGCGGAACAGGACGTATGACAGCACCAGCAGTTATACAACCCTCTGGGTATCAATTATCTTCAACAGATGACCCAAGTGGCCGCCATCCCGCTTAGACATACAATGGCTCCAATGGCTCTCTCGGAGCGGCTACCCTGTCCCGCTTTGGTTACGAAAACAAGACTTGGGATATCCTCTGTACGTGAGATTAGGCAGCGTGAGAGCAATTAGCGTTTAGGTAGCGATAGGTACAGCCCATACGGATGACGAACCTGTGCATAGCTTGTAGATAAAGGCAGTCAATCAATCAAATCAATCTAAAGATACTAATCGACGGACTTGACAAATACATATGATCTTATAACGCTCGCCCGACCCGTAAGCTGCTTTCATAACCATCAAAGGAGAAGCACTCGTCAGGGTTAGCAAGGAATATACTGATAAAAAAGACTCGTATCAGTCTACTGAAATACTCAACGCTCGTCAAAGTTCTCGTTCCTTTCACGCTCGATAACGGTAGATATACGTACGGGTCGTGCAGCAGTTCGCAATCGCCTTGAAGCCTGCATACCCTTATGAAGCATCGGGTTCCGGGCTGTTTCCCCAAGTGCGGTTGCTGACACCGCGAGCAGTGTTAGCACCGTTCACCTCCAGGGCGAGAACGGTGACTTCGTTGGCTCCAGGTTTAAAACAGCATCCGGGCATGTAAAGTGACTGCTGGGGTCCAACAATCCAGTAGCGACCGAGGTTGATGCCATTTACCCAGACAATGCCTTTGATCCATCCTGGAAGCTCGGAAAAAGTATCCCCGACAGAACTCAGAGCTGTGTAAAAGATCGGTGGAGAGCTTTTATTGGTGGAGACCAAGCCGTAATTGCTTTCGGAGTTGAAAGGTTCATTCAGAGGAAGACTGTATATCTCCCAGTCCACAAGAACGATACCACCCACGGTGACATTACCAATGACACCCTTCCGCTGATCGAAAATGGTTGGATATCCGAAGCAAATGCGGCCCATATTTTCTACTAACAGATCGAGAACGTCGCATTCTTTCAAGCTCAAGGTGACGACTGAACTGTTTCCGTAGGAGTAATCCATAACGCCGGCGCACTCGCCGTTAACATACACAAGGACACGGTCCAGCGGGTAGTCGCCTGGCTGGAGCGATCCGTTCACTGCCGTCGTTATGTTGGTACGGTACAGAACAAAGCCGTAGGACTGCTGGAACGCCTCCATGTTGACCGGATACTTCACGTGGACAGGAGCAGGCAGGGCGTCGAACATAGCGATCGAAGGTTTGAGAGTGGACCCCGGTTGCTTGCGTTCAAGTACTCATTGCGTCCCGCAAAAGCAACGTGGGGATTGCCGTCTATCTCAGACCAGGCACCAGATATTGCGCCAGCTGCAAGGGCTGACTGACTACCCCCATCATTGGTGTAGAATATGGTGTCAAAAGCAGCTGTATAAATGTCCTTCAATGTTTTGGTGTAGATATGGTCTGTGCCACAAAAGCCGTACTCGTTCTCGATCTGGACCATAAGAATCGGACCATCTTGAAGGATGAAGCTGCCGTTGAGCTCGTTCGCGAGCGCTGCAATATACGACTTGGCGGCGTCAAGGAATGGTTGATTATTTTGCCGCACGGCCATTCCCGGCACCTCACTGAGCCAGACCGGTAGCCCTCCCCACTCATGTTCGCAGTCGATGTCCGGCCCTGGTCGAATTCCTACTTGCAGACCGGCGTCATGTACCTGTTTGCACCACTCGGCCATATCGTTCATGCCTGAAAAGTCAAAGTGGCCTTGTCTGGGCTCGAGCTCATTCCAGAAAGGGTACGAGAAGACGGTGTTGGGTCCCATCCCACGCGCTAGAGCCAGCCGGTTGCTTCAGTATGCTCGGGGGATGCGCTGAGGATCCATCTGCCCGCCCATAATCTGAAAGGATTCGCCATTGAGTAGAAACGACTCATTGTTATAAGTAAGACTGCCGGCGGTGACGTGAGGCACATTTGTGACAAGTGCAGCCAGAGCGAAGTAGATGTGTACTACAGACAACATGATACCTGTGATCGCGGACGAGGTCCGTTAGTATCAGTCTCCAATAAGCGGGCGTTATTTATAAACTCCTGGTGCAGAGATCCCAAAATGGACCCCCCGGCTTGGAGAGCATTATCATGACGCGATGTTACATCGAGGTGGAGCCGACCTAATATCCGAATTCCCATGCCTTTCAATCGAAGGAATGCGGCTTTCACACTGGCGGAAAAGGTCGCGGACGTGTAAAGCGTTGGCGAACCAATTGACTCTATCCCCCCTTCAAGTGCCGCAGTCAGATGAGCGAAGTCGCCACTCCTTGCTCTCCACACGGATCCCTCTCGCCGATCTACCCCGACGTCGCGGAATGTGGAGCAGTTTCACAAGTGAGGAGGGGCGAAGGTCCCCCAAACCGCGGAGATGTCGGTCACGCGGGGAAGTCGATCATCAATCCTCAATCTCTGATCTCTTCTTCATTACAATACTAACCACCGCTCACCAAGGCCTAAGAAAGTCCATAGCCGCATCGACCGTTTCGTCAGCGGCGTCATACGATTGGTTCGTGAAGTTAATCAAAACGCAAGGTGATGTAAAGTGTGTACACAACGAGGGCTACCCATTTATGCGGCGCAACGTTCTTTGGAGAGTTGCGGAAATGGTGCAAGTAGTGAAGTATGAAGCACACTACTTGCAGGTGAACGGCGGAGACTGGAGCCTTGGTTTCGTTGGACTCGTACATTGCTGCCACATTTTTCCTTACAACTTTGCCGTTGTGGGCTGAACTTTTGATCTCGACTCTATGGCGCTCCGACATTACGGCCAGGGGTTTCTTGATCGTACTTTGGTTGCCTCTACAGTCACACCATCGAAATGTACTGAGCTGGAAATATGCGAGACAGAATCCCTCAAGATGTCAGCAGACTTCTCGCCGGGTGTGCATTCCTTGTCGAAGGTTATTAACATTGGTCACTACTCTACGTGATATTGACCATCATCACAAGCTTATCAACTAACCTAAATCAGCTACCTTCCGCAATGCCTAGTTCCATAATATAGCTATCTTTGCATACCCTTTATCTATAGGGTAGAGGCTATCCTTTAAGTCGTTGATTGTAATATGCGGTCCGCTTATATCGACGACTATAACATGCTTGCCCGCCTCGCGCCGTTGTGCTACAATCGCTGTACGTAGAGGGGATTAGAAGAAATGTACAAAATAATGTAGGTACGCTCGACTATAAGAAGAGAGGGGAAGGCTAACCTAGTATCTAGGTATTGAAGGCGTCTATATTTGCTATAGTTGCATTGTTAGCAGCCGGAATAATCTTAGCAACAAGAATCGCGGCTATTAGCTATTCGATAATAATTTGGTCTATTAGAGAGCTTAGGCGTAAGTACGCCGTCGTTAGGTTAGATAGAATGTTAGCGCGTTTATGCCTGAAAGTTTTAATAAGTCTTACCGGTAGTATCTCTTATTAGCTTTATAGGCAGGAATCTTACTAGCGTAGAGAAGTACGACATTAGGATCCAAGTTTGTTGAATTTGCCGCTACCGATGCGATCTATAATATAACCTAGCTAGGATATCCCTCGTTGTAGTTGTCGGTTATCGTGCCGGCTTACACTAAGCCGACTATATCGATATTATTGTTTTCATTAACAAGCTAATTAAAGAGATACTTTCTATACCCGTTGCTATCGGTGCTAAGGTAACTAAAGGTAATTGAGTCTGGAAATCAATGTTCATAAGCTATTCTAATAACATTAGAGAGCGTCTTTAGCGAAATTACCTCTAAGCGGTAGGATTCTCTAGAACTTATCGCTTAGAGCATTATTGCGACGTATCGGATAACGTTCAGAACTTCCCTTAGGGACGTATAGTATAGCCGCGGTAAAAGAGGAGAGGAGTAGTAACACTAACGATAGAGTAGTAAACATTGTAAGATTTACGAGGGTTAGTAATTCGTAGTAGGCGAAAGTAGATATTATCTTATCGTAAGGGCTAGACTTCTTATAAGTAATGTATTCTTTGTTACAGATAAGATAGGAAGTAGAGGAACGGGAGCTAAGTAAAGGATTAGCTAAACGGCTATCTTGTTAATCAATTTATTATCGGGTGCTCTCTAACATTAGCTACCCTTTAAAGTACGTTATAATTTGTTATTCTACGGCCAAATAGACCGGCTCTTAGGCCGAGCATATTCCTATCGAGATTCCGTTCCCTAAACGCCTAAAGATAAGCATAGGGATATACAGGAAGGCCGACACCCCTATAGACCGATAGTAAGAAGGCGTTTAAGTAGACTAATTGCTCTAATAAAGGCTACTATACGGAGTAGATAACATAGTTAATTGTAGTCTATTTTCGGAACAAAGACGTCGGACAAGAAGCCTAAGAGTAGTATACTAGAGAAGGAGCCTCCGACTATTAACGCCGTAGTTCCGCCTTATATAGACCTCGTAGGGCCGAAGTACTAAGTAACATAGATATATAGAAGCCCGTTAGGGATCCGGTTAAAGTAACCTTTAGACTATTGGACCCGAAGGCTAAGCTCTAGCTTATTCTTTAGTTCTTTTATTTAGCCGTAGAGTATCTAGCAAAATATATAGCTAACTTCGACGAGAAACTATAAGTAAATAGACTCTAGTAGTAACCGCAATAGCGGTGCTAGCGTAAGTCTTCTCGATAGTTACAATAAATACGAAGCTCTTTTACGGGAAGTCGTTACTTCGTAGATAAGGGAGCGTAGCATTCAAGATATAGAGCCGGCTAACACGTTGCTCTATACCCTACGTACTAGGTTTCCCCGGATCTCCGCGTAGGGCTTAAAGCCTATACTGCTATTAATGTATACTGCTATTAGCATCCCCGAAATGCGCCCCTAATTGAATAGTTAGTATTACGAGTAATACTATTACCTGCATACGACGAGATAATCGAACCTAGTAGCAATTCTTAGGTACATCCGAGTTACGTAGCTTACTAAATGTGTATAGAGAGCAAGCTTTAGCTAGCGACAAAGATCGATTAGATTGGAAGTAGAGGGATCTTCCCGGCAGTTACTTGAAAGGAGTATTAACCCTACATATTAATTGCAGGGCCTAGTATATTCAAGTAGGTCGCTTCTTATTAGGATATCCTTCAATTTGTCTTATAGTTAAAGACGAGCGATCTCCCTTAAATATGCCGTTTGCATATTCGAAGACAAGAGTAACGTCCTATATAATAGCCGGTGCGCTATCGACGCTCTCGACCTTTCCTATTACTATTAGCCTTACACTAACCGTCGGTGTCGGGAGGCTCCTAACGCTCGGATAGAACTCGTAGAACGCATACTATTGCAATATTGTAAAAGCAAACTTGCTTGCGACGGCTAGTATACTTGTGTCTAATAGCTTTAAGTACCTCGGTTACTAGTATATTAACATCGACTACTACTAGAGCATGCAAACTAGCCGTAACAATATAACGCATTAGTTCCTACCTAACCCTACTAGGTCCCTAGACGGTACAATCGGTATTACGGATATAATCTATACGCTTAGTCTAAAAGATCGGTATATATTCTGTCGCAGGTACTAAGACCTATGCTAGGTACCCTGCCGATTAATGTAGCTACTTTCGCAGCCTGCGGAATCGACTACCTAAAGTACGGTAACTGTAACGTGCCGGCCAAATAGTCTAACAAATGCATATCGTGCGTACTAGATTTAGGTAATAGTAACGGTCTAGCTAACGGGATATGTGTAATGTTGTCGGAAATTGCCCTATAGATAATACATGTATACGTATAGCGCCGATTTGAACTATCAATAACATTAGCCCCTTTAGTGGATCTAGCTCTTTGAGAAGCATACCGAAGCAAGATTAGTAAGCAGTAAAGCCTGCTTATCCTTAGCAACTATAGAAGCTACGTTACACTAGAATTCAGAGCCTTCTATAGAGACAAAGACACTATTCTACTCCGGATGCTACCTTACTCTTTACATCTTCTTTAGCCCCTTAATATTGCCTGCTTTAGTCCTTGGAAGCAGGCCTTCTCAAAACAGAACTAGGAGCTTATAAGGAACTATAGCTTCCATGTAACGAAAGAGGATTTTCTTGCCTCTTTTCAAGTAGTAGTCCTTGCTTCCATTACCTAGAGCAACATTCTAGTAGGCTAGAGAGGTGCTAGTCTTCATCCTTTCAATCTATAGGCTTCCTTATTACAACTAGAGCAAGTAGGAAGGTCTCTATCTCTAGATTTGCCGTATTTACCTCTATAGTTATAGCATGCTATAATACTAAGCAATGCTCAAGAAGTAGACAGATAGGCTACCTTAATTAGGAAGAAGCTAGAGAGGCACTAGAGCAGGTTACTAACTCCTATCTATAGAGCACTTAACTAGCTTGTTAAAATTGCCTAGGTAATAGCTTTATTAACTGCTCTTATGCAGTTATAGATCTCTACTCTTTAACAGGCTAATAAGGCTATATATAAGCGTAGGAAGAGGTAGAGGTAGAGCATTACTACGGACAATGCCTTATTAGTTAGTAAAGGACAACCTATTATTGATTAAGGCCTTACTAAAGCTCAAATCAGGATAGAGATACTAAGGCTAAGGAGAGGACTAAGTACATATAGCACATTTAAGCAACAAGGGCACGCGAAAAGAACATATATAGTAGAGAGAGTAGATACTATTAAGTAAGTTATATCAATATAAAGTATATCGAGCAAGTAGTTATTGAGATAATAACCAGAATTTGCTGATAACTTGATAATCGTACACCGTGCCCTTGTTAGTACTACGCCCTTATCCCCCGGCTTAGTACGCTAACTATTATGTTAGTTATAACAAAGGCTCCAAAAGTCCGAATTTTATATCTAACTCCGCAGTAAAGCTCAAAATTACGTTATTTAGACTAGTATCTATATTATGTGCGGGGTAATGCTTTACGTAGTAGTGCAATAGCCCAATTCGATAGTGCGAGCACGGAAAGGTACAACTAGAAAATATAGCGGTACGTCGTATTTTCCTAATTACTCCCGTCGAAGTGCCTTAGGTTTCAACTCAAAAACAAACGTACTATTAAACTATATTGTTGAACGGAAAAGTTGCGTTCGTTACCGGGGGTATCAAAAATCTAGGCGCCTAAATCGCCCGCGAGTTAGCATCTCTTAGAGCCTAGCTAGCTTTACATTACGACTCGCCGGCCTCTAAACCTTATGCCGAATCTTTGATAAAGGAGGTTAAGGACTTGTTCCCGAGCATTAAGATCAAGCTATACTCTAGAGATATAACGCCGGAGCGCGCCGTTAAAGATATCTTTAGCTAAGTTATGCGTAATTTTGGACATATCGATATCGTCGTTAACACTATCGGTATAGTCCTTAAAAAGCCTCTACTAGGTATATTAGAGGAAGAATACGATCTTATGTTCGCACTTAATTCAAAGGCTACCGTCCTTATTTTTAAGGTAGGGGCTACAAACGTCCGCGATAGAGGCAAGCTAATTACGATTATTACATCGCTCCTACACTAGTTTCTATACCTCTAAAGCCGGTTCTAACGCCGCTTATAGCTATATCTAGGCTCGGGCTCTCTTTCTTCGCCTTTACCGTAGCCTATAATAGGCGTATCTTCTTCGCGCCGCTTTCTAGTAGCTCCTTAGCTAGGTAGGGTTGTTTGCGTTTCCGTGTCTCGTTTTGCGACTCCGGTAGGATATTCGATGCGACTTCGGCTAAAGGCTATCGCGCACTACGGCGATGTTTGTATCTTTCGTTCCGCACCGTAAGTCGTATAGCGGTGCTTGTAGAATCGTATAGTAATTAGTATGTACAATAGATCCCTTAAAGTGTGTCGTAACGCGAAGATACATAGTACGAGATTTGGATAGTAAACAATGTCTATTGTATTAAATCATTTATCCTAAATGCGACTTTTGTTATTCTACTCTCGCCCTTTCCGCCCGAGGGGACGGCTAGCTTAGCTAGTAGCTAGGCTTGTAAGCGTTCGCAATCTTTTATAGTCCTTTATTTCTGCAAACTTCGAACAGTAAAAGACGAGTAGTCTTCAAGTATCGACACGATATATAGCGAGGCGATAAGTATACCGTATGTTAAAGCCTGTTCTAGCGCCTACCTAGTTGTAGAGAAGCGTACGTTTCCTTAAGCTTAATAAAGCGCTATCTTAAAGGAATCCGTAGAGTTACTACTAGCTCTATTTACTATCGCCGTCCGCTCTACGAGCACCCTAGCTATCGAGAAAGAGGAGGTATAGCGATCTTAACGAGTTGCGACGAGGAAGCGAGGTTCGTTAGAGGTGCGAAGCGCGCAAGATTCTCGTAAATCTCCGGTATACCGACCTTACGTATAATACTTCGCGGGTAAAAGGTAAGAAAACAGATTCTATCGTACTAAAGACTATAACCTAGAAGAGTATCGATAGCTATAAAGTGCTCAAGAAGGCAAGGGTTACGTGTCTTCGCTAGTTGCTAGGTAAGAAGATTAATGTGCTCTTCGCATCGGACGAGGATACTAAGAGGGCGAAAGAACACCCGAGGTACCTTACGACTATAATGCTAGAGGCGAAACGAAATAGCGAAGCTTAGTACCCGGTTAAGTGTAACTTAGTAGCTACGAGAGCTAGACTATAAGGTCGTTACTAAAACTAGGGAAAGTACGATTGTACTCGTTAAGGTAATAGGCGCTAGCGTAGTCGTATCCGATAGGTCTATAGTAATCGTAGTAGCAATAGTCGGATCGGTAATAGTAACGGTACTATTAGCCGAAGATACTATTGTTAGGAATATCTCGACTAGACCTATAATACCGTGCATTATAACGCTACGGAACATAACAAGTAGGAGAACCGGTTTAGGTTAGAGATTTCTGCAGCGATATAGCTAGCGGTATTGTAGCTTAAGACGGGATAAACTACACTTATAAGGCCTATAAGTCCCTAGCACTAATTAGGTTCTTAGTCTCTATAGAGACGAAACTAGGCCTTTAATTTGGATAGATTACGCTAAGGACGATAATAGTTAAGATAAAGCGGACTACGTATAGCACATCTAGTGCTAGATTAGTACAGTTCGTAGCTAGCATTATAGAGCACTTACTAGCCTAGATACTTGTGCGAGGCAACGTCTTAATATCCTAGATATCGCAGTATACAGATATAAAGCCTAGAAGTATACCTTAGTCCTATTAAGGAACATATCTGTCGTTGCCGACGGTAATCGAAGACTAGGTCTCTAGACCGACTATAAAAGCAGCGGAAGCCGTTAGGACTATCTAGGCGGCGACCGAGATCTATCCGGAGAACTATGCTACTACTAAGCGAAGTAATGCTAGAGATAGCGCTACGACGGGTAGTATTGTCCCGCGTGCGGTAGTTAGTAGGTCTATGCTTAGACGATCGCATGCCTTTACTCTTTAATTAGAGTAGCTACGCCCTACATTATTTTACTCAGGAATTAAGACCGACTTAGGGGGTTCTTCCGTATATGCGATCTCTTTAGATATCGTGCCTATTAGGCGATAAGGCGTAGAGGGTAACATAGTTATTGTTGTTGTTGTTAACGTAGAGGTCCTGTCCGCCTATTAGCAGAAGTATACTCTCGATAGCGCGTGAATTGAAAAGTGTCCTCGACTTCGTTTATACTAAAGAAATTAAGCTAGTCTTCGGATTTCGCAAATTGTTTCGAACAAGTCGGTGCTATCTAATTTAGCGCTAGAGAGTGTTATAGTCGCTAGGGAGGTAACGAAGTACTTGCATTTAGACAGAAAAAACACCGTGTTCTTACTTAGTTAATATCGTATACTCAAGATTCACGAGCTAGGCTACGGTAAGCTAGGGTTCCTCTAGTCTACTTGCGCACTCCGCTAACGTTATCTAAGTAGTCCTTTGTACGCTAGAGTACGAAGAAATAATTGTAGCTTTATAGAGACGATTTTTCCATAATGCTAAGTACTATATCTTCGTCTACCTTACGAAAGTAGTCGATAATTAGTAATTCGTTTTACACTATACTAGCTATCGACCTAGCCCGAGCTTCAACTATAGGTAGGCGAGCCTTAGGCTCCTTAGTCTCAATTTTATTGCGTACGTTAGACGCGCGTTTTATAGTTGAAAGATTCTAGGTAACGTAGACGGGATTAGCCGAGAAAACACCCCTATTATTCGCATTAAATATTATAGGATCGACGGAGTTCGCATTAGTAAATCGCTTGCCGTACTATCCGGCGCTTTCGAGCTTACCGTCTTGAGGATAACCTATAGTGAATCTAGAAGCTTTCTAGAGACTAAGCATAAAGTCGATTAATACGATAGGTAAAGAGTCGAATATAGCCTAGGCATTTTCAGGTAAAGGTTAACTAGCTTTAATAGCTTCTTGAAAGGGCAGTATAATAGCAAACAAGAGACTACGTCTACCTATAAGGTTCGTTAGTGCTCTACTATACTAATTTCTAGTCTAGCATTCTTATATTACCTCTTCGAATAGATTGCAACTTACCTCGTAATAAAGGGGTTTCCCGATAATAACGGAAGGACAAAAATTATTACGGTAGAAGGTATTAGTTAATCCTAGTCTTTCATATCTTTAATAGAACCGGAGCGGGAAGATTAGCCTCCGGTTGTGCAATCCGGGCAACGTATACACGCCTTTATGCAATTATTTAGTAATCGGCTACGGAGGCGCCGAAAGCTAGAGATTAGAAAAGTAGGATTTGCTAGGCCGAAAGTTAAAGCTATAGGCTAGTATTACTATTGAAAGTCTTCCCTACTAAGTGCACGGACTTACTGTCTATATAGTTACTCTTTATAGCAGCTTCGCCAAAAAGTAACTTACTAACTACCGACGATATCTTGTTCAAAACAAGACCTTTTAGATTGATTAGCAACGCATTAAATAGCTCTTAGATAGCTCTATAATACAACAAATTATTGGGTCTATTACTAGGCTAGGTATTAAGTGAAATTGCGCAATATAGATTAGCCCTTTTTGCACCCAAAATCGACTTTTTAAATGATTTATTACTCGGTAGCTACATTACTAGATCCAATATTCTTGTAGAAACTAGAATTGTTGTATTATAGAGTTATTGTGAGAAATAGAAAACAGCTTAGTATAGAGTAGTAAAACGATAGGGCGCTTGTTCAAGAGAAGGGATGAATTCCCTACTAATAACGACGCTAAGACCTAGCAAAAGATGTAGGATTTGGGGACCAAAAAGACTATCGCAATAACGAGCTCGATAGCAAGAATGATGTTCCTCGTGACAGTAGATCTACCCAAGGTCTTTCCAAAACTTTACTAATGAATCAAAAAGGTCTTGTTTTGAACAAGATATTGTTGGTAGTCAATGAGTCACTTTCAGGTTAAGCTGCTGCAAAAGTGGACTGTGCAGATGGTGAGTCCGTGCACTCAGTGGGGAAGTCTTCTACAAGGCTTCGCCATTGTTGCGTGATCCCAATACCGACAGCTCCCTTCGCCCCCGCTTGCGCTTCCTGCTTCGGGTGGGTCTGAGCTGCCAATACTCCACGGATTCTGGCGGGACTAAGTCTTCTGCGACTCGGGATGCATAATCTGATCAAGTGAGCCGAAGTCTCCGGGTATGATGAACGGGCTAGTAGAATTTCTTTGCGGACACGCTCATCCCGGCGGCAGCTATTCGCCCAGCCGTGCGAGCAGTCAGCCGCTCTCAGCCACGCCGGATATTGCATATCGGCAGGGCAGGGATCTAGACAAACCAATCCGAGCCCAATTATTTCTCAATCAGCAGAACAGTCTGCGCGCGCATAAACGACGACAAGGCACCGATCAACTGCTGCAGCTTAGATGTACCGGTTGCCGTCCGCCGTTCCCAGCAGGCTCTTCGGGGAGTTCATGGCGAGATTGGGATGGATTTCCCGGAGGCGATGGGCTTGCACTTACCCCACGAGCAGCGCCGTCGAAGTCAAGACAACTTCGACGCAGCTTTTCGAGCAGCGTCGTAGCCGCTTACAAGCACTGGCCCAACCCTTGTGAGCACGAGAACAGTGAGAGTTCGGGCTGGGCTTTGACGCATTAGCTGGCGAGAATCGCTTCGAAATTGCTCAATAGCATGTCTTCAGGCTGAAGTATCACGTCTCCGGCAGCGCTTTGCGAGGATACCATCTGTAATGCTCCCATTGCCGTCTTGGTAAGGGTAGTATCGAACTACTACTACTCTAGTATCCTTCGGCGAAACGCGTCGCGTCTACAAATTTACCCCACCTTAGCCGAGGTTGGCTTCCCGAAACGTGTCGATGTTTCAGAGTTGCCCCAGGAGTTCCGATGTTGCGTCTGAGAAATGCGTCCTGCTCCCGGACACCGTGGACACGCACCGCAACCGCCTACACACATACGCACAGACGCATCACAACTAGCTCGTCGGTCAGGCATGGGGCGGTAAGAAGTGGTGGAGCGATCGATGGTACGGGCGACTACATGGCGAGGTGTCCTCCCACAACCTACTCCACTACGATAGGTTTGAGAACAGATCAAAATCCATATGTCGCAGAGCTGGCATCGATGGCGGAAGCGATGAGAAACATGACACCATAGCCATACGGCAGGAAGATCACGGTACTCACGAGCAATGAGAGCGCGCTCCAGCAGTCGGCAACCCTAAGTGCCAATCAGGTCAGGCCACCATAGGCCAATTGTACAAGGCATTGAAGACGCTGAGACAATGTGACAGCCGAGTACAGATGATGTGGATTCCGGCTGGCCACGAGTTCTCTGAATTAGCGAAGGCGAAAGAAGCAGTGCAACGGGCCACAGAAGGTGATGCGGTTCCGCACGAGCAGACCGCTCGTGCGAAAACTACGACGCTTCGAAGAATCATCTCATCGCGAAATCAACAGAAACCACTGGCCGAGGGGGTGGGGCGATACTCTCGCCGTATAGACGTGGCCTTACCGGGGCCGCACACGCGGATCCTGTACGACTCTTTGAGTCGAAGGGAGGGCAATGTGCTAGTTCGGCTACGGACAGGCGTAATACGACTGAACGGATACTTACATCAAATCGGCGGGGCAGAGTTGGCACAGTGCGCGTGTGATCACGCGAGAGAGACGGTGGAGCATTTTCTCTTCAGATGCAGGCTGTGGAATACGCAATGAATACAGATGCTGGAGCAGATAGATACAAACAGAGGCAACCTTTCCTTCTGCCTTGGAGGGAAGGGAGTAGCGGATGACAGCAAATGGAAGCCAAGTTTGGAAGCAGTGCGTGGCACGGTCTGGTTTGCAATGGCTACTGGCCGTCTTGACGCCGACAACACGGATTACACTAGACCTCGGTCACAATCTCACCCCCACACTCAACTCGACTAATCCGCCCACGCACTCTCGTGCCCAATAGCAGGTCTCGCTTCATTTGCCGAAGATAGGACAGTGAACACTTGGAGGAGCGACTTCAAGAGTACTTGCCAGCAACCAAACACGAGAACTCGCAGATTAGGACGATACTATCACAAGGTCAACATTGGGCAACGGAAACTTTATGGGCTTGAAGGTAATCGTGGATTCATCGCAGGTACCGGATCTGATGTATATAGCGCTAGAGCCCTTTATTCTAGGCATTTAAGCCGGGCGGAATAAAATCTATCTATCTATCTATCTACGCACAGACCGCTGAGAGTTTTCAATCCAGCGCCACCCCGGCTGCTGTTGGTGGCCTCGGACGCGTCGCGTCTCCCTTCCTCTTTCTCCCCGTAATATGGGTCCCCTTGCAAGCGGGCGCCGCAATCGCGTGCAACCATGGAGTGCACTCCCAAGCGATGAGATAAATCGCCATATGACAAGCCCGTGTCTTCATATCAACCATCATGAAGCAGCAATCAGATGTATGTCGCACGATTACGCCCTCAAGCCAGCTGACGACGCCGTTTCCAATGTTTGTTGGAGAAGCACAAAATAGCAGTCGGGGCGACATTTCTATTTATCCGATCCAAACAAATTTACTCTCAATTACTCCAATAGATTGAGGGTATGGATAGATCAGCGGCAGGAAAGATTAGGACAGCTCATACAGTCGCCAGGACTGTGCATAGTTCAATTGAATTAAATCAAATCAAATCAGATCGCTTGCGCCGCAGTGACCATGTGCGGTGACGACGCCACGCAAATGGCGTCTACATCGTCCATATGCATTGTCAACAGCACATCATCCCGTAGACTATGATGTTGGTATGCAAGGTAGTATTTCGTCGTTTCATCACTTCGTCTCCACCTCTACGCCCATCAAAGCCCGTGTCACCCCAGCCATGCTCTCTTCGCGCGGCACCATCCTACCCTACCTCTCAGCCTGCATCTACTTCCTCACATCTCTAGCCTAAACAACCCGAATCGCATTATTCGCAGTAACATCCACGACCACAATTTGCGCGACAGCCACGGACGACAGCAACGCCTGCAACAAATTTGTCGGCCTGTGTGTTGTCTACGGCGCATGCGATGAAGCATGTACGAATCCCGTGTACGCCGCAAGCCCAACATCAACGCCTCCGAGGCTAGTCACAACGACTACATTCGTGCAAGCGACGAATAGTCACGATGAAATCGCTTGCAAAATAGCTACTCCGGCGCATGTGTGGTTTGTGGGCTTGTAGGAATGAGGGCGTCAATCTTCGAATGGTCGAAGCTAAGGAGACTTCTCAAGAACGGCGAGGTTGCGCTTCGTAGCGGCGAGTTGTTCCAAACGATCCATCGCAGATAAGCACGCCGCCAGCCGCCATATCGAATGCCTGTTCTTTCTCGTCCCGGAGTCGCTTGATCGCGTCGCCAATGTCCTCACTATCTCGCTTCCGCTTCTGTGTAGGTGTCTCGTGCCGCTCGCCTTTCGCATCGTAGTTATGGCGGCTTTGTCGGTGCGGTACGGCTGGCGTATTCGAGTCCGTTTCTACAAGGACGAGAGGCTGCGGCACCGGATTGTCGTAGCAATGACGACAGAGCCAGAACTTCTTGCCAGTCTTGATATCAGTGACGGCCAGACCGATGCCGTCCTGCCAGAATGAAGCTTTTCTCTGCTCTTTTGTGCCGTGGTGTTGGTATGAAGGCTTCTAGACAACACAAGATGCCCATAGCTCGTCCGGCGATCTTGACGCACGTCTGGCAGCCCGGTCGCGTCGCTGGAGGCGCCTGCGTCCTCGTTTAATGTTGCTGAGGTTATGATGACGAGGTCTTCTTTGGTCATGACCCGGGGATGCGTTGTGATGTCGGCTAAAATATGGGCAGACAAGCAACGCGAAGACGCGTTTGATCTATAGGCGAATTACGCGCTAATTCCCTCATTTGCATTGCGGCACGACCCGTAGCTAATTGAGATTCAGCCGCTCTTTTGGCAGCACATTGACAGCATGTACTCAAAGAGCGAGGCGTCCTGAAGAGTGGACGGGCCCTGCAGTCCAGCGACGCGTCCTGGACGCGCTGTTGTGACCGACCCTTTTCGTGCGAAGAGCACTTGCCGAAGATGAAGGGCATCGACAAAAGAGTGGAAAGAACTGTTCAGAGGGCAAACTGGCAAGAGGAAGAGGCACGGATACAACCCATGGAAAAGCACCGTCAAGCACACGCACCGTCAAGCACACGCACCGTCAAGCACACGCACCGTCAAGCACACGCACCGTCAAGCACACGCACCGTCAAGCACGAGCACCGTCAAGCACACGCACCGTCAAGCACACGCACCGCTCTGGATACAACCGAATTCCGCAAGAGAATGCGACCCCAACAAGGGGCTCACTGCCAAGAAGAAGTGGCAGTCCAGCTCATCAACACAGAGCAGCATCGGCATCAAGAAGAGACAGGAAGCTGAAAAGACTTCCGCGCACGAGACAGCAGACAGCACCCCACTTATCCTCAATCCCGACAAACTTTCTACGCAACCTCGTACTGACAGCAATGAATCGCTTCATCCGCCGAGGATAGGACGATGAACACTTGGAGAAACGCCTTCAGAGTACTTGCTCCCAACTAACCACGAGGATCCGAATGTATCGAAGTAGCAGCGAGAAAGCAATACAAATATCAAAGATACTTTAGGGGCTTGTTGAGTTCATGACTACACCGAAAGCAATGTATTTAGGATAAACAGTTGGAGCCCTCTAGGCGATTAGGCCGGGCGTAATAAACTATCATCATCATCATCGTCAGTAGATGGACTCGTCAGTACATGATTGTCAAATAGGTAAACCAACGCAGATAATTGTTTGTTCGACCGACGGAGAATGGACAGATTATTTGACTAGTTCAAATAAGGGGGTCCCACCAAACATTTTGTTCAATCACTGTTTAGTGACCACCCTGCTTGAAGTCAAGAGCTGAGTATTGAATTGTCCATACCCTTCTACCTGACAAGTGAGTGTGTTGTCTACATAGAACTTCGATCACCATGCCTAAGGCGGTAAGCACAAGGCAGCTCCAGGCTGCAACATGCAACATTGGTTGTGAGTCACCCATCTGTTGTCACGTGGCATAATGCCTTCAACTGAATGTAAGATAGATTCCTCAAACATGCGCAAGTTCGCGCATCTTCATTGTGAGCACAGCGGGAGCATCGTCAATGCTCATCGTCTCATCCTGCTACACTGTCGAAACTCTCACTCACTTGGGTTGTTACAGTGCCCGGGCCCAACCCTGGGCGGAGCGCGCTGTCACCACCACATGGCAAGTGACAGCAGCGGATAAGTAAGATATGGCTGTCTTCGGCAGGGTTCAACGGCTGCGAGTAAGACTCAACATCAATCAACATCGCAAGAGCCTGGTGATTGACTCGTTGCCCGGCGAAACTTCCAGTTTCTTTCCATCCTTGGTTTCGGCCGCACTCTGATCGCAACGCGGGAGGTTCTCCTCACAAACCATCTTCACGATCCTGAACCAGGGCGGCACCGTGGGAGTTATCTGGAGATAGGTTGTCGTCGTCTTCGGCTTCTCTTTTGTCTACATGTCCATCACCGAGATGACCAGCATGGCGCCAACGTCTGGAGGGCAGTATCATCGGGTCTCTGAATGGCGCAGAAATTTCTTACCCGCTTGGCTCCTCAGCTACGGCATACGTTGCAAAACGGCACGTCAGACTAGCACATCTTCCTCTCGCTTGCTCCGTCCATATATCGATCATTGACGACCCGCTGGCATACTCGGCCGATCAAAAACTCTTCCCTATTGGGCGCCGTCTTGCACCCCCCCTTCGAACGCCGTTTTCCGTCTCGCCCGACGAGGATCCTGCGCAAAACGATCGTTTAGGTGGTTGTGTGTCCATCTCGTCCGGCGCAGCCATTTTGCTGTCCGCAGTATGAATGCCTGGTGCACTAATAACTCTGCATGATCCTTTGGTCGGTTTGAACACTTGCTCCTCGCCGCCAGCGAGCGCCTCCAATATCTCCTCATTATCCTTATCCCTCTCGCTGACCAAAGCCTGCCAAAACGCCGGACACTCCAACGTCTCGACAAATGCTTAACTTGGTGGATGGTCTGGCAATACACGATGATCTTGTCCGATGGATAGTACTGTCCCTTTCCTCTGCTCGACGAAAATACGCACGAACTTGTCTCCCTCCGTTTGATCGTGGTGCTTGACGCGGTACGCGATGTCGGGTTCTGTGGTGACGTCTTGAAACACCGGACTTTCCGTGGAATTTATGTCCATCACGGACATAAACCGCGGTCGTCTGCGTTGCTCTGCCCGTCAAGTCTCGCAACTTCAACACGTTTGGCTGCCACTGCCCGCTGGCATGTAATACGGCGTGGTATTTTCGTTGACAACAACCCGCTCCATTTGGCGAGCCGCGATCTTGGAATTGATGGAACCGGCGAAATGCTAGCTAAAGGTGAACTCGGTGACCGCGAACACAATCTGGGCGTGATTTCGCGGTGCCCGACCCTGCTCCACACGGCGCATTTGATACAGCCCTCGATCCAACGCTGCTTCGTATTGACCTGCGGTGCGATCTTGAGGAAGACGACAATCGTGTTACTTGAAGTCAAGAGCTGATGCGTTCTCTATATAGTACTTCGATCACCATGCACAATGCGGTAAGCACAAGGCTGCAATAGGCTGTAATATGCAACACTGATGGTGAGTCACCCAGCTATAGTCATATAACAATATTTTCGACTGAAAATTGTATCTGTTCAATCGAATGAGAGCTCGAAATCACCGCTGGCAAGAAAACTGTGGGGGCTGGCGAAGAAGTCCGGAACACCTCATACACCGAACAAAAGGGGCAAAGGGAGAGTAAACTTCTAGCCCAGGCAAACCCAAGGCCTAGATTCAAGGCTGGAGATTAGAAGAAGAGTGGTGTGTCGGTCTCGGGTGTTCTTGTCCTACATTCATAAGATGTTGTGGGCTCATGCGCTATGTAATCGGAACGCAGCAATTCTCACAAGCCCCAATTGAGTCAACGAAGCAAGTGTATCATATAGAACAGTTACTATTGTGTGACTAGCTTGTGAATATACTGGCAGTCTGACTTGGCGCTATATAAAGATGACAGTAGTCTGGAAGGAGCGTAAGCCTCTTACAGTTTTGATATCGTACTCCTGTTTACGCTGTCACAATCCCTCCCGGTAACACTAGCAGTAAGCTTTTGCAGCTCACGCATGTGATCCTTGTAGATCCCGCGTGGAGTCGTCCGGTACTCGTGGCAGAGATGTGCGGCAGCCGCGGTCGCAACGGC
>NAJQ01000159.1:0-12747 GCA_005059865.1 Friedmanniomyces simplex
AAACATCCCTTGGTGGGAATGATGGACTGGATGAGCAGCGGGTTGGTGTATTTGAAGTAGAGGTGCATGACGGCCATCATGCCCACGCCCATGAGTTGCGACTTGAAGAGGCCGCGCAGCTGGGAGGTGTCGTAGGCGTGGACGGTGGTGGTGACGGCTTTGGGCTCTTCGGTGCTGCCCATCGGGGCGGGCTCGACGTATTTGAGGACTGTCATGTCTGATGCAAGATTATACTGTCAGCGATCTGAGGCTTCCTTGCATGGTAGGCGAAAGGGTGCGGGAAAGCATACCCCTCTTCTTATCAATCTGCATCTTGGTGTACAGGTAGATGCCGACTATGATCAGGTTGCTGACGACGTAGAGGGCGCGCACGCCGTTCAGGACGTTCGGGTCGTCAAAGGGGATCTTCTTGCTGACCTGCATCATCCCTAGGATGATGACCAGGTTCGTTCTGTCCACAGCACTGCTATCAGTATTCGCTCGCGTGCGCGCGGTGTGCGCGGCGGTGCATACATTTGCGGGTTGACCATGTTGGCGGTGGTGTATGCGATTCCCAGAGCGGGCGCGGTCGTTTTACTTGCAAGGGCGAGTGTTATGGTCGTGGAAGTGTAAATATAGCTTGAGGACAAGTTTCTGCTGTGTAGGAGGCGGCGATGGTACGTTGCATGAAGTGAAGGATGCGGGTGAATTCCGCGCTGGGCTAGAAGAATCTTCGCTCCACTCCTTGGTCTTCACCTTCTTCCTTGCACGCGAGCACGGCGGCGTACCCCTCGATACTGCGAACAGATATGGCCTCATCTAGCTGCGACGAATGCCTTCGCTCCAATCCTTCGACAAATGTACATTCGTGGCATGTAGTTCATGAGAAGATACGGCAGACGGCAAGGATGCCTTATTACTAAGTCACTGCTCGAAGCATCCGCTATCTGATCAGACGTCGTCCTTATACGTCCCGACGACTTCCTCGTGGTCGTCGAATGCCTTCTCCCACTGCAGATTGCCCCATATTCTCGGGTTGGCGATGGCCTCGCCATAATGCTTCATGGCGATCACGCACTGCTCCGCCCACCGCTGCGCACTCACACGTCCCACGCCGGTGGCGAGGGGCGTCATGAGAATGCTCTTGATCTCCTTCTGAGGTTTGCCGCCTGAAGTCGCTGCTGCCGCAGAAGCTGAACCCTTCTGTCGTCGTACGTCCCGATTATGGTTGTCCACCGCGCAAAGCAGTGACCAAACACACTCATACACGACCTCGCGATCCCACTTCACGTCCCAGGGAATCCGCATCGTGGGGCACAGGAGCAGGTACTCCGTCCCCCACGGATTCTTGGGCTCCTCCACTCCCCAGCCCATTGCACCAGGCGGTAACTCCTCGTCGTGATCAAGCGGCACCACTGTACAAGTCCCCGGCGGCGCGAGCCCTCTCCATTCCTCGTAAAGCACCTTCTGCGCTTTGCGCGTGATCCAGCCGTAGTCCCCTCGTGGTCCATAGGCGCGCGCTAGGGCGTCGTCGAAGGCGCCGTCCAGTCGGGCGTAGGAGTTGGCGGGCGAGACGACAGCGTCGAAGCGGAGGTCCTCGGGGAGGTACTTGAGAGAGCAGTTGTGATGAGTGATTTGCGTGAGTGTAGGGAGGGTCGGGCAGTGCTTTGTTACTGCGTCCGTGAAGGCGGTAGTGTATTCGTCGAGCATGCAGAGGAGGTGGATACTGGGTAGTATAGCCTTGGAACTAGACGTGGAGGACGTGGTGGTGGCCGGGTCTGCTGTCGATGCGCTTGGGTCGGGCATTTCGTTTGGATTGGCCTTTGCACGGTGTGTTGGGTCTCCGGAAGGTCGTTTGCTCGGGCAGGTAACAAGTATGTAGTCTCAGCTACTCGAAAAGGCATGAATAATTTAGGCGTCACACGGAGGGGCGCCCGATGTCCTGTTGCCTACCTAAAGTGGAGTCGGGTGTGCATGCGGTTGAGCGAACGCAATGGGCCACCGGTCGAGACTTCGGTAAGGAGTGACTCGCACGTCGTCGAAGGGATCGATGTCACGGATACGCAGCGGTTTATGAGGTATTCGTTTTCAAGCCCGTCTCTGCAGCACGCAACACTCACAACACCCTGACGCTCTCGAGCGACATCCTCCAGCAAGGCAGGTTGCTCGTCAGGATCTGCGGCAGGGATGTTGCGACTGTGAATACGAGGACATGCAAAGCTCCACTACAGCTGACAGGACACATCTATCTCCAACTGGCCTCGGGAAATCAGCAACAACAACAACAGAGATGGATCTCATATCGTACTTGGAGGTCGAAGTACGCGAGAGGGCAAAGTCACGCGAAGACGTGCGAGGCTGACCAGCACCACATACAGACCGATTCTACGCCCACTGATGCTGGAGAGGGTCACTCATGGCGATACAGCGTAGGCCAAGGGTGCCGGATGCTAGCATGCAACGACAGATCGTCTGACCAGCGCGATCTTGCAGAGCTGTGGGCAGCGACCATGTAGCAGACGCGGACTACAAGCTTCAGCATGGGCGCCGCTATCATGCGTTCCGTGATTCCAAGTACCCACTGCCGAACGACAGTAAGGAGGTGAGACGTTTGGGTGAGCGGCTTCGAAGACTCGCGAGTGGAAGCTTTACGTCTCTCCCCCGCTGATCGCAGTCAGAGCTGCAACACCGCGTCTGGCAACTGTCGCTATCGGACCGCCTGCACCTCGCCCCTCTGGGCCCCAACACCGCTCGCACTCTCGATATTGGCTGCGGCACCGGAGCGTGGGTGCTGGAATTCGCGGCAAAGTATCCGCACGGCCATGTCACCGGCATAGATCTCTCGGCCATCCAGCCGACTACCACGCCGCCGAACGTGAATTTCGAGATCAGCGACATGTCAGCCACCTGGTCGCATCCGCAGAAGTTCGACTACATCCACAGCCGGACCTTCGCCATTGGCGTCAACGACTGGCCCAAGCTTGTGACGAACCTTTGGGAGAACCTGGAGCCGGGAGGCTGGGTGGAGTTCCAGGAAATCCTTTCGCCGTTCTACTGCGACGATGACACGATGCCGCCGGCTTTGAGACTTTGGAACGAGACCTTTCCTGTAGCCACGGCGAAAGTCGGTCTGCGGCTCGAAGCCATCCTTGGTGTGCCGCCGTTGTTAGAAGAACGTGGATTCGTTGCTTTGGGGTCTGCGACTACGAAGTGGCCATTAGGACCGTGGGCGAAAGGCGAGCGTGAGAAACAGATTGGTGCTGTTTTCAAGAGGTATGTGCTCCGTGTTCTTCTAGCATGGACTCGCTTAGCTGGCTTCACATCGTAGCTTGGACCGCGATGCGCAGCAGTGGAGTTCTTTCAGAACCGATCTTGAGTTGCTCATGCGGAGCGTTACTCGTCGTCCCAGATTGATTCCACCTGAACCCAGTCCCCCTATATGTGCTGACTGGCCACACGTGCCACAGGACGTAATCAATGCGCTCAAGGGCATCAGTATGCGCCTTTTCACAGGCGTCATGGGCTGGACCGAAGACGCGGTGCGCCAACACATCGTGGAGGTCGAAAATGAAATTCGCGCCGGGGGCGTACATGCATACATCAACGTTCCAGTCAAGCTGTGCCGTCCTTCTCGATAGCGTGCTGATCCGGACCTAGCAATCTGCTCTGGGCGCAGAAGCCACACGACGCCACGAAGCGAGCGGCGCAACTTGATCCCCGTTCGACGTGAAGCCATAGTTTGAGATAGGGTCAGGCCAAGCCAACAGCGTTCTTCACCGCCTTCATCGTGACTGCCGCACTCTTCGCGGCTTTCTCTGCGCCCTCGGCAGCTACTCTGTCCAGGTAAAACTCATCATGTAGCAAGTCCTCGTAAGATGCGCGAATACGCTTGACGGTAGACTCAACAGTGTCCGCGACTCGTTCCTTCAGGGCGCGCATGCTCCGCCCGGCCAGGTCCTTGGCTGACTCCTCCTGGCTAGAATATGCTGAGCGCGAATCTGTGTGGTACAGAATGTCGATGAGGTTGCTCACGCCCGGTCTGCGCTCCGGATCGTATGTGATGCCGTCGATCGAGTCCGTCACGGCAGCCTTGACCTTGCTGCGAATAACTTCCTCCGAATCTGTAAGTAGTATCCGTGACTTTGGGTTCGGATGGCTTTTCGACATCTTCGCCAATGGGTCCGTGAGACTCATGACCCTTTTCGCGGGACTTATCAGCGTCTCCGGCGGGATGAGAGCATCGGTGCCAAATGTATGGTTGAACCCGTTCGCCACCTCCCGTGCGAACTCGAGATGTTGCGCTTGATCATGCCCGACAGGCACATGCGTAGCGCGATGCACGAGCACGTCCGCGGCTTGTAGAACAGGATAAGAGAAAAGTCCCAGCTTCAGCTTCTCGCTGCTGTCCTTTTCGTTGGCGGTCTTGTCCTTCCACTGGGTCATGCGGCCCAAGTATCCGGTGCTCGCCTGGCATGACAGAATCCACATCAGCTCGGAGTGTGCGGGGACATCGCTCTGGTGGAAGATGGTGCTTTTGTTTGGGTCCAGTCCAATGGCGAGAAGCATCGATAGGCTCTCCTTCTTCCATTGCCGGAGTTGCTTCGGGTCCTGCCGGACGGTTATGGCATGGAGGTCCACGAGCGAGTAGATCATAGTCGTGTTTGGTGCAGCATTGTCCTGAACGTCGACCCACTGACGGAGAGCACCAAGGTAGTTGCCCAAGTGCGGGACGCCGGTCGGTTGGATGCCAGAGAAGATGGTTTTACGGGTGTGGTTGCTGTCGTGCTCTGAGGCCTTGCGCACGTGTTCCATGGTGGAAGCTCGCGCGACTCACGCGTCGAGATCGAGACTCTCCAGCGTCTGAGAGTGTCGCGCCGGACAGAGCGAAGGCGCAATGACATGGAGTTGGCACGGAGAGGGAGAAGACGCGATGTTTTCCCAGGGAACATATGCAGTCCATCGGAGCTTCGGCCGCCGAGCGGAACGAGCCCGCGTCCAATCGATTGGGAGACCTCGCTACGCTTCCTCGCACGCAGACCATGCCATATGCACACACTTCTTTCTATGGCCTCAGAAGACGTCGCTATGGCGAACACAGGGGAGGCGGACGACTTTGAAGCAAAATCACAGTCCTTCCTGGCTTGGCTACAGCAACACAGCACAACCATCTCGTCCAGTATCGATTTGGCCGACCTACGACAACATGGAGCCGGACGAGGCGTGCTTGCCAAGGACGACATAGCAGAAGACGAAGAGCTGTTCAGTGTTACTCGGGCATCGATACTGACTATCGCAATATCGAAATTGCCGGCCGAGGTCAAGGCCCAGATTGACGACCCTTGGCTGGGACTAATAGCGGCGATGGTATACGAACATCAGCAGGGCGGCGAGTCGGGCTGGCAGCCCTACTTAGCTGTACTGCCAGCCGACTTTGATACGCTAATGTTCTGGTCGGACGCTGAGCTACAGTCACTTCGAGGCTCAGCAGTGGACGACAAAATCGGCAAATTCAGCGCCGACAAGGCATTCAAGGAACAGGTCATACCGATGATCCGACAATACACCACGATCTTCCACGCGGACGATATGAACGACGGCGATCTGCTGGCACTCTGCCACCGCATGGGCAGCACAATCATGGCTTACGCCTTCGACCTCGAGAAGCCCTCCCACTCTCAACCGAACAACGAAGAAGATGGTTGGGAAGAAGACGAAGAAGAGTCGGAGAGTATGCCGAAGGGCATGATACCACTAGCCGACATGCTCAACGCGGATGCTGACCGCAACAACGCCAAGCTGTATTACGAGGAGGACAAGGTTGTCATGAAGAGCATCCAGCCCATCAAAGCTGGCGAAGAGATTTTCAACGATTACGGTCCGTTGCCCTCGGCGGATGTGTTAAGGAGATATGGATACGTCACGAGCAATTACGCCAAGCACGATGTGGTTGAGGTATCACTGCAGTCAATCAAGGACGTCGCGAAAGAGCAGATGAAGTTGAGTGACCAGGTCTTGGCACAGAGGGTACGCTATCTCGGCGAACAGGACGTATTGGACGATGCCTACGACATCTCGCGGTCTTGCAATGAAGACGTCGAAGTGTTCTCCTCAGAGCTGTGTATCCTGCTCCAAATCCTCACCTTGCCGGAGGCTGAATTCGAGAGGTCGGTGCGAAAAGAGAAGCTACCTAAGCCGGTACTTACGCCACCATCCGCCGAACTGCTGTCTGTTGTCTTACGGCAGCGCCAGACTGTGTACTCAACGACCATAAACCCGAACGGCGACACACGCGAAGACACAGAGACAACAGCGGAGCACAAAAGCACCCACCGAAGAACCATGGCTCAGCAGGTCATCCAAGGCGAGCAACAGGTCTTAGCCGAGGCCTTGGCAATGCTAAAAGGAATGTCTGGATTGACTGGTGAAAAGCGCAAAGCGGAACCGGACACGGGAGCCATGAGCAAGAAGCAGAAGGGTTGAGCATTCTGCAAAGGGGTATCTCCACGCCTATCATACAATCTGGCCTGCAATCCACCATACTCAAACAAGAAAACAAGCCGCTTACCAATGCCCGGAGCAAACCTCATGCGGCGCCACCTTGGGAGCCTGGACGACCGTGCGCCCCTGCGCCTGTCTTCATCGACGCCTGATCGCCACTTGCCCATCGCCCGTGGCTCGACTGCTGCTGCACCAGCATACCGTCCGGTCTCGTTGGCCGGTTGTTCAGTGCAGCGCGGTAGTCGAACGTAATACGCTCGGACACTGGAAAGTACCCCGGCCCGTAATCCTCGTCGCTGTCGGAATCCGAAACGACGCCTCTGCTTAGCTGACCATACGGACGGCGCTTGCGAGTCTCGAGGTAGCAACGCCCACCACGGCCGTAACGGAGGCGGCAAGCGGGATAGCCTGAAGGCTCTGCAGCATCGTCGTCGCTGGCCTCGTCGTCGGAGAGTGGGTAGGCTCCTGGGATGTGGAACACGGAGAGCGGCTCGTGGATCTCCGCGCCAGCGGTCGCTTGCTTGCCTTCCTCAACCTTCGGCGGCACATCTGGCATCTCGACGTCCTCACCCTCCTTTTGCTGCGAGCTCTGCGAGGGCAAGCTCGGCGGCGGAGTCGGGTAGCTGTTCAACCCTTCCAGCGGGAGTTGAGCCCACTTGCTCATCGGATTGCTCTCTTCCGAAGGCGGCGTGATGGGGTACTTCGTCTCATCGATCCAATGCTGGTTCCACTTCTTGTGCTGTTCCTTCCGCGCCTCGATTGTGCTGATGACGAAGTGATCGGCCTCCGTGCGCCAGTCGTCGAGTAGCGGCAAGTCCACATCTGGGGCGGCAGACCTGCCGTCACCGACGGATCGGAGCCGGATCGTGGCAGGACGCTGCGCCTGGCCGTCACCGCGGCCTTTGCTGGATTTGGAAACAGGCTTCTGGTTGACCAGCAAGTCCTCGTCGTCACCTTTCTCACCGATGATGTTCTTGGCAGCCTTGACTTCCTTGAGCTGCTTCCGCTCGTTGAAGACTCGGCGGTCAACCTGCAGACTGTCGGCTTTTACCCGCTCGCGGTCAACGACCAGTCTGACGAGCTCGAGGGCGGACTGTGCCTCCAGCCGCAGCTTTTTGAGCTTCTCGACGACTTGCGCATCTCTTCCGCGGGTCTTGCGGGTTAGGCGGACCTCGCGCCGACGGAAGCAAACATATGGATCGGCGTCATCGGCTTCGGAGGCCGTGTCCAGGACGCGGACCTTGATGGAAGGCATCAATGGCCGGTTGCCTTTCCTCAGGACCCAATACTTGTAGATCGGCTTCAACCACTTCCGCGAGTCGGCAGAGATCTCTTCTTCCTGGGCGCGCTCCATCTCCTCAAGGGCGAGGATGGGCGCATTGTCAACATTCGCGTACGGCTGCAATCTGGCGCTCGTATCCTCGAAGAAGTTCATCACCTCCTCGAAGGTATCCTCGGGACACTGGCTGAGCTTGTCTTTCCGGTCGCGGCCGTCGATATCCTTGCCGTCGTTCAACCGAGCGAGGAACTCGATGTCAGCGTCGTTCATGCAATACGCCACGCCGACGGAGTCTTCGACGGTGGATCCGAAGCGGATGTACGTCGCTGGCTCCTTGAAGACTTTGGGATACAGGTCATCGTACTTGACGCCCTTTGCTCGCACAACATCGGGTGTGGGGATGTAACTCTGCTTCGCCCTCGCGCCGAGCGTGGTGGAGTTGGAGGCATTGATGACGGCTTGCAGATGGTACTCCTAAGCGGCTGTCAGCAAGCAGTGGTGAGAAGGTAAGTTTTCAGCAATGGCGACATACAATCTCCTCCGCCTTCTCCACGCCGGTCTCGCCATGGTAGACCTGCCGTTGACTCTCATCGTCCAGCTGCTCTTCGATGTCGCTCTCTCGTATGATTCGGAGTCCCTGCTTGGGGTTGAGCTTGCGTTGTCTGACCGTCCGCGCAGCATTGTTCCTCGTTGACATGATAATGTTGCCGTCAGCGGAGGAAGGGTTGATGCCTCAGGCACCAACTCAGCGGGCCCGGTCGCAATCTGCGTGGACGTCGAAGGGTCGGTTTGCATCCAAACCCGCGCTCCACATGCGTGATATCGGTGTCGAAGATTCCCGAATCAGGCGGAGAGGATGGTGTGCGAGTTTGGCGTGTTTTGCGATGGGTTTGGTGGTGGCAGCGATGAGTGTGAGCGTCGAAGCGGCCGCGCTTCAGGAGTGCAGGTTCTCAGCTGCCGGGAAGGCGCGGGGCTAGGCCGGAAAGGTGACGAAGCCGTGCTGGCTGTTGGCAAGGAGATTTTCCACGCGACGTCTTCCGCGGCTCACTTCATTATTGAATATCAACAACATGAACGTACACTCGATACTCCGGCACCCTCGCCGTCACCACGGCTGTCCAGTCATCATTGTTTGCATCGCGATGCAGTGGCGCCCCCTCGGCGGAGATCCACAGGGTCCAGACTTCGACATCCGCCGGTGACACTTGTCCCTTCGCATGACCGTGGGGCGAAAGGTAAGATACTCTTCCAGTACCGCTCATCGACGACTACGCTGGGTGAAAATCCCGCAGTGAACTCCTGCAAGTGGAGGATGGACAATGAAGCTCGGAGAAGGTATTGCTCGGTAGGTATGAACGACGGACGCTTGAGTCGACCTGAACGGTGCGACCTACCCACCACTCGCGCTGACGGCAATGAATGACCTCGAGCTCTGACCGCCCACTACCACCCGCGCCCGTCTACTCCAAGCCCTCGAAGTTCCGCTGCAGCGTATTGAAGAAATCATCTGGCGCATTCCCAAACATCAACTTCGTCCGCGGCACCACCTCCCTCGCCGCATTGACCGCCGCCTCGAACAACGGCGTGTGGCTCTTGTTCCCCCTGAGACCCCAGCCGATCAACATGCCATCCCAGTCTCGACTGCGCAGCTTCTCCTCAAGTCGCTTGATACTATCCTCGGGTTCTTGGGGGTTGAAAGCGAAGGTATCGACGTCGAAGCCGGCCGCGCTGGCTTGCTGGATGAGGGACGCGACTATCTTCTTGATGTTGTCTTCGCCGCCGTAGCTGGCGACGAGGTCGGGGTCTTGCTGGACGTATTCGCCAAAGGTTGCCGCGAGGATGGACTTGCGGTGGGTGGCCATGGTGACTTTTTGACGATGATGTTATGCTGGGACTGATGGAGATTGGTGGGTTTGGGGAGTGTTGCTTGGCTGCCCTGATGGCTGGCATGGCATGGCTTGCGGCTTTTATAAGTGACCCCGAGCTTCAAAAGTGTCGATGGTGGTGCGCAGCATCGCGGCCACGGCATTCATGTGCTCGTTTTGTCAGCGAGTCGATGCTTCACAAGCTCCGTGATTGCAGCCCCTCGTAGACCACCGATCATTCGCGACAGCAGAATTCCATGGATGGCGACCAGCCCGGCCAGGCTGGTGTTGTTGCCTTTGATTCCACCTCTGCATTTCAAAGCAGCAGTACATCGTACAGTACCGTAGTCTTCGGCGTAAATGTGTATTCAAGAGCTCGACCCCGAAAGCCCGGATCGGGACAATTCTGCAATTGCCCGCGAAGAACACGAAGTCACGCTTGGCAGCATCTCTACAAGTACCTTACCTACCGCCTCGCCACCGTGATTGATATAGACCAGTATACTCAGTGGGAACTTCACGATGCACATGTATTCCAAAGCGTCTTCAGAGTAAGGATTGCTGATCCGTCTGCGGGAGGACATCGTTCTTGTGCGGAGACGGAAGCCTTACGCGAGAGGAAAGACTTCGAGGAATGTGTGATGAGTCACCCAACGGCGCCCACATCACCAATATCAATATACCTTACAGTACACGGGCGCTAACGTGAAGATTCGCGGATCCCGCTCGAATCAAAAAGGTCATCACGACCCCGGCTCAACCAAACACCGGATTGCGCTCATACGTCTGCGTGCCAGCATGCTCGGGCATCCAATCCTTCTTATTGTGGCAGTGGCACTCGACCTGCGGCCTCCACCACCCTTGCCCGCCGCAGTCCATCGTGCCGACCGGGATGATGGCCACGCTGGTGTTGTAGTCGGTGGTGATGAGCACGCAGCTGCCGCAGTTGGTGCAGAATTGGCGCTGCATCTCGGCTTCGCTGGTGGTTTCTTGGTCGTGGTAGAGCTTGATGTGGTCTTTGGAGCCGTCGGTGAAGGCGAGGTTCTGGGCGGGTTAGTCAGTACCGGGGATTTGGGATTCGGCGTCGGTTGTGGTTGAGGGGGACGGAGGCTGCGCTTGTGGTGGTGTTTGGGATGTACATACGTCTATCGGGCAGAACGTGAACGCTCCGGAGTTGCCAAGTGACTTCAGGCAGTTGATACAGTGGCAGATCAACTGGGTCATATCCGGCCCATGCTTGTCGGTGATCGAGTACTTGACTTTGCCGCAGAGGCAGGAGCCAGAGCGCTGCTTCGGTGTGTCGGACATCTTTAGGTCGGCAAATGAGGTGGCCGACGATGGAGGAGATGAAGCTCTGTTATACGTGTCTCAGGCAGGCGTGGGCTGATCTCATATGCTGCAAGTCAGACCACTGCTTGGATCGGATTTCGAGGGCTGGCAGAGCCCTCACATCAGCTTCATTCCCTCGGGCCGCGAGGGCGGAGAGCACTGGTTGAGATTCAGTCGCCGTACGGCATGGTTCTCAGCTGATCTGGTCGCGAGGGTTATACGACAGCCCAGGTGACGCCCAGGCCGGTCTATACAACGATAGTCCGGTTCACTGCTGTTGTGGCAAGCTGAGCAACACGCATAGCCGTGTAGCCCACACGCACCAAGCATGCGCAGGGTGGTGTGATTCCCGAGCGAGCCCTGACGTTGAGGGAGCGGAGCCAGCTGCGTGAGGCCAGATCTCACTTTGTGCAAACCAGGGCTGACCGACAGCGTATCCCTCGATCAGCGGCGCGGAAACTTTTGAGAGATCGTAGGCCGTCTGCGCATGACGGACGTTCTTAATAGGTGTGAGAAGGCGGAGGCGGCTTACGTCAGCTTCATGTTGTCCGGCTACTTGTGTGCAGTCACATCAGCTGCCTGCCATTGCTCCCATCCCATGAGCCCTTTCCACACCGAGCCAAGACCACACATGTCGCTTGGTGTCGAAGCTCGAGTTCCAGCCTCGGCGATGATAAGCCAAGTCATGTACAGGTGTGTGTAGTCTGAGTAGGATGAACATGGCGAGCATTTCACGCCTTTGATCCAGTATTCTTCTGTCCCTGCCTTTCATACCAACCGAGTCTCGGCCTGGTGATACTTCAACGGCCGGCTTGGAGTGGGTGGCAACTGAAGCTTCAACACATCCAGCGTTCGTCTTGACTTCAACGACAACTGAATGCCCGTCCTGCCAGTAGATGATGTCCGGACACAAATTGTGGCCGGGCTTGTCAGTCCTCGAAGCTGATGTAATAAAGCATTGAATGTCGACGCGTGCATGGCAGGTCCTCGTCGTCTGCCTACTCGGCACGACCGAAGAAGGCAGCGACCTTGCGTCCCTGTGGACCTGGCGATCATGGCGCACGAGGTCTACGTACACACCAAAGCGCGCAGTCGAAAGGAGCGCTTTGAGAAGGTGCTGGACGATTGCTCCAGGTGCACATGTATTCGTTGGTGGCCAATTCGAGGAGTGTCCTCGGCCCGGCTTGTCTTGCTCATTCCATTTCTTCTGCGCCACAGTGCCGTCCTTCGATACTGTACGCCTGGCAGACACTTCGGAGCATCTTGGCGCTTGGCTGAAGTTATTGTAGACGCATTTGAGGGTGTGTGCGGTACATGTGGAACAGAGATGGAGCGAGTCAGGGGAAAGTTGAAGGAAAGGGACCATACGCGTCGGTATGGAAACATCGCGTCGTGCTGGTAGATGCATCCAGTACCGAGACTCCTCTCCCTGAACCGCACCTCCTCCCTCCCTTCATCCTCGAGAAGCGTTGGGTGGCAACAGCACGGTCACTGTAGAGATGCCAGCAGCAGCATCGTAGCAAGTACACCAGCCGCCAGTCATGCAAGTGCGCTCTGACAGCCTTGGTAGGTCCACCTTCTCGTCTTCCTAAGGTAGTACCTTCATCTGGTCCTCCTGATTCTCCTTTCCCAAGCATCCCACTCAAACAACACAGCACACGCCACCATGCCTCTCAGCGACAGCATCTACCACTACCGCCCCGGCCAAGGCCCAACCAAGAAACCCCTCCTCGTCTTCTTCATCACCGGCAACCCGGGCCTCATCGACTACTACCACATCACCCTCAACTGCCTCTT
>NAJQ01000159.1:25136-49336 GCA_005059865.1 Friedmanniomyces simplex
CACCTTCCCGCCACCGCCAAAACGAATACGTCCCCGACGGCCACCTCCGCGAGTCCCCCGAACGCCTCACCCTCTCCGACGCCCTCCGCGACGAGCAGGTCAATTACGGTCTTAGTGATCGCGTGGCCCACACCCCCCTCGGCCAACATCTGATCCGCCAGCGCGAGGAGGCGGAACGGACGGCCGCAGACAGCTATCGCCGGACCGAGGAGGAAGCTAACTACTACGGCGCGGACTTTGGTTTCAGCAGCACGGACCCGGAAGCGCATTGTGAGATCCCTGGCCTTCCTTCCTCAGACGATCTACCGGGCAGCGTTGCCGACTCCGAGGGCGAACGTGTGCCTGTCACGGTCGTCAGTGATGAGGACGTCGGGCCCGAGGAGGTTTCAAGCCAGGAGGTCCTCGACTTCCGGCTCCAGCGACTGAGACTGCAGGGTAGAAGGGTCTACACTCGATCTCCGGGTGTCTATGGAGATTCCGAGGAAGATGGACCGCTGACTTCGAGGGTGGCGAGGAGGTTTAATGGTCTGCGCTTCGATGCGAATCGGGAGGAGGACTTGCAGCGGACGAGGGTGAGGGAGAGGGGGCTGAGGCGGGATGCTGCCGAGAGGGCGGCGGATAACGAGCGGAGGTTCGCCGAGTCGGTCGCGCGGTTTCAGGCTTCGAGGAGGGCGGAGGTGGCGGGGGGAGGTCGGTGGTCGGAGATTTTGGGGGGGAGGGAGGGGAGTCTGGGTCCGGTGCGGGGGCCAAGAACTGTTTCCCCGGAACTGAGAGTGCCTACTTTCGACAACGACGCCCCAGCAGCTCGACCTGGACTGAGTTCCGGTAGCGAAGACGCGGCCCTTCACTCCGAAGATACCGCCCACGCAAACACTAATACCAACACCACGAACACCACCGACGCAGATGACGGCGTGACCCGCGCCCGCTTCCGCATCAAGGAGGGCAAGCACAAGGTTACGCTCAAGTTCTCGCCCGCGGTTTCCGGGCGGTTCGTGCTGTTGAGTTTGTGGGGGGAAGATGATGGGGATGGGTTTGGGGGCAGGGATGGGTTCGGCGGCAGGAATGGGGTTTTTTGGGGGGAAAGAGGCGGTGGTTTGGAAGGGGGGAATGTGGATGTGCAGAGTGTGGTGCTCAAGGGGTATGGTGGGGCGAGGTTCTTCCCGAGCAGAGTGGGGGTGTGAGGTGGGGTTGCTGGGGTTTTGAGGCTGGGTGAGGAAGATGGTGAGGGGGGGTGGCTTTTGTTATGAGGTTATGAGTGTGGTTGGGTATAGTGAGTCTAGTAGTGTTGTATTAGTGCTTGAGTATATGGTCGTTATCTCCGGAGGAAGAAGGGTGCGGAGTAGTGGCGATACCCTTGCTCTTTTCCTATTCGGTAGGCCGGAGATGGTATATTCTCGCTGGATTCCGTAAGAGGACCTTCGAAGAAGAAGAGGAGGACGTTGTGCTCCGTGGCGACGATATCGCGGCTTTTCTCACGATTGGTATGCTCGGGAAAGGCGGACTGGGGGGCTGCGAGCTATGGTCTACTTGTGTCTCCTGAGGAAGACAGGTAGGTTGTGCTCCGTGGCGCCTGTATACTGGCTCCTCTTGCGGGTTTATGCTGGGGATTGGAGGTCTACAGACTACGGGTTACTGGTATCTCTGTAGGAATGGGGCTTGACATCGTGCTCAGTGGCGACGATGTATCGGCTCTTGTCGCATGCGGTATGCTGGGGACGGGGTGTATGGGTCGTGCAGGATTTGCTTCAGTCTCCGGATAAGAGAGGGAGTAGGTCGTACTGGGTAGTCAATATATCTCGGCTGATCTTGCGGTTGATATGTCCGGGATAGAGGACCACGGGCTACGTTCTACTTGCATCTCCCGAGGAAGACAGGAGCGTATTATCCTCGGCGGCGCCGGTATACTGGCTCCTCTCGCGGTCGATATGCTGGGGATAAAGGGGTATGCTTCCACTCTTACAGATATCTCCGGGGGAGAGCAAAAGCGGGATATATCTGGTTGCGCCGATACGAGAGCTTGTCTTACGGTTGATATGAGGGAGATGGTAGCTACGCTAATGCTCTAAGAAATATTTCCGGGGGATAGCAAGAGTATTCTGTGCTCAGGAGCGCCAGTATATGAGCTTTTCTAGCAAGAGGGATGAGTGCTACAGGCCGCCATAGCATGGATCTCCGGAGGATAGCAGGACGGTGTTGTGCTCAAGAGCATCGATATTTAAGCTGTTCTCGCATAGGGGAAAGGTGTTATAGGTAGCTCTTCCTTGGATCTCGGAAGGACGACTTGAATGGCTTTGTGCTCGGTGGGGCCGATATGGGAGCACCTCCACTGTTGCTGGGTAGAAGATGAGGGCTCCTACATTGATCGGAGATGGGGTATACGATCGAACTTTGAATGTGCCTCCGGAGGAGAGCGGGAGTATACTATGCTCAGTAGGGCCAATACGGGAGCATCTCGCGTCTTTACTGGATGGGAGATCGGGATTGGGAGTAGATTATGCTCAGTAGCTTCGATACTAGAGTGCGTTATACTGTTGATATACCGGGGATACAAAGACACAAGGCTATAGCTTACTCTTACATATATCTCGAGGGCAAATCGGGGATTGTGAGGTGCTTAGTAGCACCAATACGAGAGCATTTCGCATGCTCGCAGGCGCTTATGGGCGTAACGGGCGTTTGGGAAATGGGCAAAATACATATTACAAGACTCGGGAAACGCAGAATACGGGTGGGAAATGGGCAAAATACATATTACAAGACTCGGGAAACGCAGAATACGGATGGGAAATTGGAGAAAAATGGTGTTCAGCAGTCTATATTGACCGCTGTTCTGCACCATCCCCGAGACACCGCAACGCCCCGTGCTCTCGCATCGCAACTACTGACCCTAGTTCTCGCGCCGGAGATGCTGCCAGGTCAGTGTCTATATACTCTATTAACACAGGTAAAAGTATACATCGCCCACGTTCTCGCACTCCTTCTGCGTCTTCGGATTGCCAGAAACCCAGTCAGCGCCCGTCGAACCCGGCCCGCTATGCAAGTTTGGGCACGCTTTCGCATCCCAATTGACCTGCATATACTGCTTCTCGCTGAGGAATGGGTCGCCATTAAGTCCGCTGATGTCGTACCAGATCGCCATGTGTCCGTCGGGTTGGCTGCTTGGCTGTACTCAACTTGGTAAGTGTTGTACGGGTTGAGGACGGCGTTGTTACTTAGCTTGATCGACACGCCGCCGCCGCCGTTGACAGCTGCTTGGATGCGGGTCGTATACCAGGCGCCGGGAGCGATTGGGTAGGTGCCGCCGGTGGCCGGGTCGGTGACGGGGTTGTCGTTAGTGTAGCCCGTGTTGTTGCCGATGGCGGTCTGCACGAAGACGGTGTATGAGCAGCTGTTGATGACGTGCCCGTGGATGCCGGTGCCGACCTGCGGAGTCGGGTTCTTGGAGTCGTAAGTCTCGGTGAGGATGTCGTCGAAGTGCTGACCGGGCGCCCAGTTCGGCTGCCAGTTCGGCATGTCTTGCGTCATGTTTGAGGTAATCGTGAAGGTGTGGGTCGGCCACTTCATCGTGAATGGCTCGACGTGCCAGAAGCTGCCCGGGTTGCCGCCGGAGAATGGATTGAATGAGGGCATTTGACGGATTGCGCGGCTGGCACCGGCGACCGGGGCCGCGAGGGTAGTGGTGATCATCGTGGCCAAGGCCAGGACGCACGCGATCAGGACTGGTAAGTGTCAGTAGAGCTCAACTGGGCACGCATGAGGGTGGAGGTAGACTTACACTTGAACGCCATCTTCTGATGCGTGTGATTCTCGGGGTGTGTGTGCAGCTTATACCTGTTTGGGATGCTTGTGTGTGTATGCCTTCCAAGGGATGCCGAGGAGTGTTGCTAGGGGTGATGTCCACTCGGAGTGGTGGTGGTTGTGTTGATGTATCGCAGAAGGAGGAGGCTGGCGAAGGTGCAGCTTCTTATAGTCCAAGAATTACGTGCTCGTGCCAAGCTGTTAGCGTGACTGCCGAAAGCAGCAGCGGTGGCACACGTGCTGTCCAGAACTTCCGCTGAGCGGCTGTGGTGGATGAGTAAGCTCATGGGGGCTCCACAAGCAGGACTGGAGTGAAGGCATCAGCAGCTCCATGGAAGGAGGTGAAGCCGTGATGGGGCGGGGGATGGTGTCGGGGAAGGAGCGGTGTGTGCAAGATATACCCAACGACCATCGTTTGCTTGAGAGCTTGCTCCAGGCAACGACTCCTCTCTCAATCAGACAACAAGCTTGAGACCCTGAATGGCTGGGAGATTGCGATCGACGTACTGTGAGAACCAAGCCATTTCATTGACAAAAGAAGAAGGTACTCCCCTGCGAAGACAAACGCCGACGCGCCTCGACGCGACTTCCACGTTTTCACCCCTGACCCTCCTCCCATCATCACTTGCGCGGCGCAACCAAGCACCTCTTCCCCCTCGGCGGACAAAGGAAGTACGACATCGGCACCATATCCTCCTCGGTGAAGCCCTCGACGAAGGCCGGCTTGACGCCGCCGCTGAAGGTACGATAGAAGTGCGCAAGCGCATAACGAAGCTCAAGCTGCGCGAAGTGCATGCCGATACAGACTGTGGGAGCGGGAGCGTCAGCCAGCCTCCCTCGACTACAAGAGGGGGACGATGGAGATACTCACTGCGACTGCCGCCACCGAACGCGTAGAAACTGTCCTTCATCGATTTCGTCGGCTCATCCCAGCGCGCTGGGTCGAAAGAGTCGGGTCGAGTCCATACGGTCGGATCGCGGTGCAGGGTGTAGGACTGGACACCAACAATCTTCCCGGCGGGCACGTAGAAGCCGCACAGGTCTGCTCCACCCTCCGGCACTGTACGAGGCAGGCCTTGTTGGACAGCACTGCACAACCGGAGCGTCTCGTTGATTACGTCGTCAAGGTACTTCAACTGCTTGAGATCCTCGTCATCGAAGCCCTCCGGCAGAGCGGCGACCTCGCGTATCAGAGTCTCCTGCGCATCAGCATGGTGTGCGAGCTGCCACACCGCATACGTAGCAGTGACGGCAGTCGTATCCGTGCCAGCCACGATATAGCCCGTAGCGTCACGGCTCAGCTGACCAGCAGGCAGGCTCCCGTTCTCCACCGCCGCGTACTCTTTGGTCAACAACGTCGGCTTCACATTCTCGGGGTCCACCTTCAGCTGCTTCCAGTACCGCTCGATAGACTCATCGGCGTACACGGCCAGGCGAGCAACGACCCGCCGGATCTCCTTCACCGGGCCGAACGGCAGGAGAGACACCACCCGGACGAACAGCGGAAGCTCCGCGCGAAAGATGCCTCGATTGCCAACGTTCTCCAGATCCGAGATGTATTGGTCCTTCTGCACTGCTTTGTCAGTAGGGCTATGGAGCAGGAAGAGGCACGTTCACATACCTTGCCGGTCTCGAGCATGCGGAAAGAGGTGCCAAAGGAGGCCTCGCCGATGACCTGTGGCGCGAAAGAGCCCAGTCAGCATACAGAAGAGGAGGCCCAGTGCTGGATAAGATACTCACATCGGTCGCCTGGCGGACAAGTCAGCTTCATCATACACGTCGAGTACCGCTGGAACGAAGACGTACCATAAACGTAAACCACTTGAACACATCGACCCACCCCTTCTTCTCCACCTCCTCCCCCATCCGCACGGCAGCCAGCTGAACATTCTTAGCAATATACGGCTCCATGTCCTTGATCGACTTCTCGGAGAAATTGAACGCCGTCAGGCGGCGATGCGGTCCATGCCGTTGCGGGTCGATCATGGTGAACAGACTGTCGACTTTGGAACCCGTCAAGGCTCGATACCAGGTGGATTTATAGAACTGGCTGCCGATCTTGTAGATCGTCTTCGCCGATGCGGTGTCCGAGAGGGAGATCTCGTCGGGGGAAATGCGGACGATGGGGCCGTAGCGCTCGTGGAGACTGTGGACGTAGCGGACGCGTTCGCCTGTTAGGACGGCGTACTTGAGGCGGAGGTTGGTCCATTTGGAGACTGTTGGGCCTGGGACTCGGGAGAGTGGGCTGTTTAATACGGCGTAGGCACGGATCTGTGCCGGCTGTAAGCTCTCGAGGTCTGGAATATGGCGGCCTGCTCGTTACGATCACTCACTGCGAAGAACGCCAACCAGACGACGCTCAGGAGGACTGTTGCCGTATAGGTCGGGCTGCCCAAGAAAGAATCCATGTTGGAAGAGTAGAGAGATTCGGCTTGGCGTACGGCGGCGGTGAGATGGCAGCAGACGCCTGGCTCTTGATATAGCAATAGGAAGGCACCGGGCCGTGGTCGGTCAGGCGAGCTTACAGCTATATCGACGATCCATTCGATGGGTCTCGTTGCGTCACCGGGCATTTCGGATCAGGCCGGGAACCCGAAGAGTTGCAGCGCTAGGAGTAAAGGGATTAGCAAGTTAAGGTACATGGGGCCATGTACCTCGGAAATCCATTGCTACTGCTTCCGAGAGGCACTTCGTCAAACACCGGATTCCGTCGCTCGTATCGTCTCCCGCGAGGCTGATGAGACAGGCGTGAATTCCAGGTTATATCCGCGCTCCCAAAGGCAGTTCAAAATGCGTTCCTTCCACTATTGGCGCGCACGGGCCGTGCAATATTAGGAAGTGAAGTGACATTTTTTCAGTCTGACAAAGTGGCACAGCCTGATCCGCGACGCACTGGTCGGAATCCAGTGAATCCGCTTCGGATGGCATCTGCTGTCTGCCGGTCACGGAGTACCTCCCAAACACGCGTTTGCACTGACACTGATGGCCCGGGGTTGGAAGAGCGCATGGACTTCGCATCGTTGGGGAATGGGCTGTGCTGTACACATGGATAACGGTACTCACAGTGAAACACACCACGCCATCAAGCCTGTACGGCCATCCCCTCCCCGCCGACCGGAACCCCGTGACTCCAAGCTCTCCCCAGTCCGCCCATAATGCTTCGCTAAGATCACGCACCACACCCACTCCATACCCGCCATCCCTTCCCTCGTACCCTTCTCCATTTCGTCTCACACCGTCCCCGCGATACTCAACTCCCGAATTTGCCCCAACACATCCTCCACCCGCGCATCCAACTCCCCGCTCGCATACTGATCCCGCGTGGAAGCATCCATGTACTGCTGAACCTGCGCCATGCGGCTGTAGGCTTCCGCGCAGAAGCGGAGTTGGATCTTGACGAGGGCTTCGAAGGAAGGGTCGAGGTAGGGGACCCTATATCACAAACAACATACTGAATTAACATCGTTGGAGAGCAGGGTGGCAAGTGATTTGGTTGTGTAGGAGCGAGATGAGTATCAGGGTGGGGGGGTTTGCGAAGGAGGAAAGAACGTACCGTAGATCTATCAATTGCGGCAGTTCATTCGTCAGTTGCTCGTTCAGCTGGTCGTACGCGGCTTTCGCCTGCAGCACCTCGTCAGTCTGGTTTCGGATGTACTCCTGCTTCAACGGCTGCATGATCTGCTCCAGCTCCGAAGGATGAAAGAAAGGCGTGCGGCTCAGTTCCTCAGACCCGTTGCCGCGGCTCTTGTTGTTGCTGCGCTTTTGCCAACTGGCGGTGATGATTGAGGCAACCATGCTTGGGCTGGAGGTGAGCTGGTTGGTGCTGGTTTGCTTGGTTTGCGGCGTTGAAGGTGTGAGGCTGATGTTGGAAGTCATGTGCAGGACGGTAGAGCGAAGGGTGGAGCGAGAAGAAAGTGGAGGCAGCAGCGCTTCTGTTGAAGACTCGCGCACCGTCGGGAGTTGAGAATATAGGCTTGCAGTATGATCGGGCGACGAAACACTGCGCAAGATCGCATCTTCCTCCCTCTCGCCACTCATTCGCGGTGACTGGCGGATGCTCGACACCCGGCTCATCATGCTCGGACTCCGGCGCATTTCACGCAGACCGCAGTGGCGACGCAGAAACTCCTCTTCGTCCTGCTGCAGTTGCTCCTGCACGCGTCTGATCGTGTCCCGAGTCTTCGGAGGCGACGGCACGCTGAGATCGACGTCCAGGATAGAAGACTCCTTTTCCAACTCGCGAAGAAAGGCACTGATGCTCACCATTTCCGCTTCCTTCTCCGTCCGCGGCAGCTTGGACGGGTCTTTGTCCGGTTTCTCGGTCAGTTTCCGCACTTTTGCGCGGACCGCATCGTAATCGAGGAGCTTGTGGTTGCGCTTCTTGATGCCTAGTCTGGATATCAGTATCCCATACCATCGTGTAGGAATGGATGTATGGCTTACACTCGTTGATGTCGGGAAAGTAGGCGCAAAAGCGACTAATGGGCTCGAGCACGGTCGTCCTGTAGACATAATCCATGAGCTTGATCGCTCCGTCAAGACCCTCACTCACACCCGCGACACCTGTAGCACATCCGCTGTCCTGCCTCCTCCTCCTCCCTGTCCCGCCCATCTCCGCCTCCACCTCATCAATCGTCGCCTGGTCCAGCATCCCGTTCTCCTCATCAAATGCACACTGATAGAGATCTACCGGCACGCACCTGTACGGCCCATCCAACGCCTTCACCGTCTCCGCGTCCAGGTCCTCGACCGCTTGCTTGTAACTCCGGCTCACGCCATCTTTCGCGCCTGCCTCGCCGTAGAAGGCGTCGATGGTCTCGGCGATCCGCATCTGGCTGGCGGTCATGGCGCGTAGGCTGTCGAGGTAGCCCTTGGCCTCTTTCTGCAGGCGGAGTGATGCGGATTCGAGGGTGCGGTAGCGTCGCTCTTCCACTTCGTATTCGCGGTCGCTGGTCTTTTCTACGTGGCCGGCCTTCATCATCACTTGTGTGCCGGCGCGCGAGGCCGCTTTCTTGAAGCCGGACCACGACATGTTGGCTGTATGCGGTGCAGTGGGTGCCTGGTTGGCGAGGAAGGAGGGAGTAAGTGACGGGGTAATTGATCTGGTATATATGTGTTGGTGCGGGTGCTGTTAACGCTGCCCTGACAGAGGAGGAGGAGGAGTGCGTGTTGTGTGCGTACAGAGGTTGTTTGCTTGCGCGGTCGACCGTCTGCGCCTTCCAGGTTCCACATGTGCATGACGTTTCGGCTTCTTGCAGCGGATCTATCCGTACCGGCGTCGATCTTCTCGACCCCACCAACATCTCTCGCACTCTCGTCCTCAGGCTTCAGTACAGACTAGCACAGCAGCACCTTCGCCTTCACGATGCCCATAGCTATAGGCCTCGAAGGCTCGGCCAACAAGCTGGGCGTAGGCATCATCCTCCATCCGCCCCATGACACCTCCGACCCGCCTTCTCCCCACGACAGCGCCCACTCCGACGATGAAGCCTTCCCGTCCCGTTCCAAGCCGCACACCTCTCCGCCCGTACAGATCCTGGCCAATCTCCGACATACCTTCGTCTCGCCCCCCGGTACCGGCTTCCTTCCGAAGGACACCGCGGCGCATCACCGACGATGGGTTGTCCGCCTTGTCCGCCAAGCCATGAGGCAAGCGAAGGTGCGGTTGGAGGACATCGACTGCATATGCTACACCAAGGGCCCCGGTATGGGCGCACCGCTCGGTTCAGTGGCGATCGCAGCTCGTTTGCTAAGTCAGCTCTGGGACAAGCCGCTCGTAGGCGTCAACCACTGCGTCGGACACATCGAGATGGGCCGCGCGATCACGGGCGCCGAGAATCCTGTTGTACTCTACGTGAGTGGTGGCAACACGCAAGTGATCGCCTATAGCGCGCAACGCTACCGCATCTTCGGTGAAGCTCTAGATATCGCCGTAGGCAACTGCCTCGACCGCTTCGCCCGCTTCCTCAATATTTCCAACGACCCGGCCCCGGGCTACAACATTGAACAACTAGCCAAGACCGGCAGTGTACTCCTCGAGCTCCCGTATCCTGTAAAAGGCATGGATGTCTCTTTTTCCGGCATACTCGCGCGAGTCGAGGAAATGGCCGAGAAACTCGAGGCTTCGAACGGCTCCTGGCTGGACCCGGAGACCAACTGCCCGATCACGAAATCAGACCTCTGCTTCACACTCCAGGAGACCGTCTTTGCCATGCTCGTCGAAATCACCGAGCGCGCTATGGCACACGTCGGCGCAGCGCAGGTGCTTATTGTGGGCGGCGTGGGGTGCAACGAGCGATTGCAGCAGATGATGGGCATGATGGCGCAGGAGAGGGGTGGCTCAGTCTATGCGACGGATGAGCGGTTCTGCATCGATAATGGGATCATGATTGCACATGCTGGGTTATTGGCACATAAGATGGGGTTTGAGACGAGGTTGGAGGAGAGCACGTTCACGCAGAGGTTCAGGACGGATGAGGTTCTGGTCAACTGGCGAGACTAAGCAGCAGTGTCAAGATGGGTCGATGGGAGTGGACGCCTCCGTGCGGCGTGCAACACGAAGGCCTGACCTTCGCCGCCTGCACATTATCACGTGAACCGCCGCGCTCGTTTCCTCGCCTCGCATGCACGGCCACGATTGCGTCGAAACTGAACACCCTGTTCGGGTCTTCAGTGGCGATTTTCGCATCGATTCGGGCAATCAATATAGCCAGCCGCCGGAGCCTGTCTGGCATCACAATACTCAATCACTCCCAGGCTCCCTCTCCCCTCCAAGAATGATGCAATACCATTGAGTAGTGAGCACCAACTCCGAGAGTGATCTCTGGGCCTATGAATCAGGCGCACGTCGGCAACCTTAGACACGCTACATCGCCAATTTGGAGGCCTGCCCGCAGCTTGAAGATCACTTCATCCTCGACCTTCTCCGGGTCACTGTGCGGCGGTGCCTTGCATCCCAGCGGAGAAGGAAGTCGAAATCGCTAGGCAGGTGAAGGGGGGTCATAGCAGAAGCACGTGGGTGGATCCGGGCAGGTCCGAAAACGGTTGTCTGCGCCTGACCGGTCGGGAATCGACCCTGCTGAAGTTCACTCGACTCCCACCATCTCCGACCCGATGTATGGCGCTGCTACAGCTATGGGCGGAGAAGACGCCCGAAAGTGTGGGTAAAGTGAGGATGTGACTCGGGTGGCTGGGGTGGCCTGGGCTTTGTCACATGTGCGACCTACAGGGTGAGGTCTTAGGTGAGCTTCTGCTTCTAGCACAATATAAAAACACGCCCGTTGCCCACTTGTAACCTACACTTACAAACCTCATACCTGCAACGAGAACCGAATTCCTGACTTTCCCAAACTTCCAACACTCACACAACCAACAGAAGTAAGTCCCCGCACCTCCCCTCAACCCACCCGCTCATACCCTTCCGTTCTCTCCTGCTCCGCCCCTTCCCCGTCATTGACTCTCCACAGCCGACCCACCCACCAGCAATGGCGGCCTCCCCATCCAAGGAAGCCACCCCGGCCTCCGACGCCAAACCCACCGAGAAGGTCGTCTTCACGGAGAAAGAAGAGAAGCTGCTCAGGGTCGCCTGGCTGTGCCTCAAGTCCGGACCCCCCGACATCGACATCGACAAGCTCGTCAAGGCCGGCGGCTTCAACACGGCTAAGACGGCCACCAATACCTGGGGGGTGATCAAGAAGAAATTGAATGCTTTGACTCCGAAGAGTGAGGAGGGTGAGGGTGATGGCGAGGGTGCGGGCGAGATTGGCGGTAAGTCTTCACTCACTCACTTACTCACTCACTCACTCACTTACTCCATCCCTATTGAGCTGCATGTTTGAAGCTTGAACTCACTCACTGATTCATCCCCCTCCATTCAGAAGGCTCGAGCAAGACCCCAACAAAGGCCAAGGCCACGCCGAAGAAGCGCGGCAAGAAGACCGACGGCGACGACGGTGCCGAGGAGGGGAGCCCGGCGAAGAAGCAGCGCAAGTCGCCGGTGAAGAAAGGTAAGAAGTCCGCTGCCACCGTCGCTGCCGGCGAAGAAGATGAGGAGGTTGCGGAGGGCGCGGAGGGTGCGGAGGGTGCGGAGGGTGCGGAGGATGTGAAGATGGAGGGCGATGGTGGCGATGCCGACTAAGCGGGCTTCTGCATGCGAAGCTGGCCTGCTTTGCGGTAGGTCACCTTTGCGAACGGCAGGCGTCTGGGTGGTAGTGGTGGGTTGAGCTGGCCGGAGTGGCTGCTCTTCGGGAGCTTACTTGGCGGCGAGGTGATGGGCTTCGCTGCGCATGGGTAGGCTGGCTGGGCTGCTTGACATGCTTGCTTGATAAAGGCTCGCATAGGAAGACTAGGCCAAGCGTCACAAATACATGATACTACAGTTTTGTTCCCCGTCTCATTGCCTTGTACTTGCCTTGCCACCCACATCACTCGCCCTTCCAAGCGCTTATCGTCGGGCGGCGAAGTGTCCGAATGTATACATGTAGCGATGTACATACGGCTGGCTTTGCATGATCGACGCGGGCCCCACCTTGTCGTGCTCCTCAAGCACACTTCCTTCTCTTTGCTAAGAATTGATCGACCTGCGGTACAGCTGGCATAAATCTACCGGGAGACCGTTTAAGGCTGCTTGGGATGAGGAAGGTGTTGGTATTGCGTTCCGCGTGAGATCGTGCGAGAGGCTGTATACCTATCTTTGAGTCCTACCGAGTACGATATTTGAGACCGAATAGCAATAATGGCACTATCTTCTCGACTCGCCATTGTCGCCGGCGGCATAGGTAAGACCGGCTTACAGCACGACCCCCAGACATAGTACTGGACTGACACTCCGGGCTCCAGGTGGCATAGGCTCCGTGACCGCCAAAGCCCTCCGTTCGGGCGGAGCGAGACTTGCCCTCCTCTACGCGCCATTCGAGGCCTCAAGGGTCACACCTGCGCTGGGCGAATACGGTCAGATCAGCGACGATGTCAAGCCTTACGAGTGCGACATCACATCTGCGGAGTCAGTCAACAAGGCTTTCGCCGCAATTGCCAAAGACGCCACCGCTTTCCCTTCAATCCTGGTGAATGCTGCAGGCTACATCAACCTCTCCGCAGTCGAGGATACGACGCCAGAGGATATGTTGAAACACTACCTCATCAACCTCCACGGGCCTGCTCTGACAAGTCAGGCTTTCGCGCGGATGTACATCGCTGCGAAACAAAACAGCACCTCTCCGCCTCCAGGTGGACGAATCGTCCACATCGCCTCCCAAGCCGCCCACGTTGCCCTTCACCACCACGGCGCCTACTGCGCCAGCAAAGCGGGACTTATCGGCCTGACGAAGTGCCAGGCGAGCGAATGGGGACCCCTCGGTATCACGGCGAATACCATCTCCCCCGGTCCCGTGTGGACGGAACTGGGGAAGAAGGCTTGGGGGGATGCGGAGGTGAAGGCGAAGTATTTGGCTTCTGTGCCGACGGGTGGGTTGGCGGAGCCGGAGGAGGTGGCTGGGATGGTCAGGTTTCTGGTTGGGGATGGGGCGAGGAATGTTACGGGGGCGGACTTTAAGTTGGATGGCGGGTTTACTGCGAGGTAGGTGGAGGAAGAGGGGTGAAGGGATGCCGGTGTTACCCGCGAGCGACTTACGACATCCATCGCCACCAGCGGGATAAGAGCATGCTGCGCCAGTCGTGATCATCTGGATTTGAAAAGAACAATGATTGGAATAGCAGTGAGCGATCTTGAGTGTAGCAACCGCGAGGGGGAGAAACCCTAGCGCAGGACGACGAGTAGGAGATCGTGGTCCTACCTGGTTTGCCTGACGGTGGGCGTAGGTGGGTCGGCGATGGCAGATGGTTTCCAACCGTATATCAACCGACAGTCTCGGAGCCTCCTCATGTCGCGGGCGGGGGAAGTATCTGTCTCGTACAACCTGCTATCATACGTCTTTCTCGTCGGCTCGTACTTGTCTGTGACGTCGCCTAGGTTGGTTCAGTGTTGGGCGTCTCCACCGTATGCATGTCGGGTACATATACACGGTATCTTCGTACTGTAGTCCCGTCAGGCTGGGCCGAAGGCTGTCGGGACTCGGGACTCGGAGCTCAGGACAGGACATTATTATTGCCAGCCGACCGGCGAATCTGGACGTCTTCTCCTTGCAACCAGACAACAGCGGATGTTTCTTCCCTTTCCCTTTCCACGCGTCGACGTGGTTGTCCCCCGTTCACGCCGCGGTCGACGGATGATGTGGCCTATGGAGGAGACCCGCTGCTTACCCTTCTCTCATCGCTCTCGTATTCGACTTGAGGCTGTCTACCATTACACCTTTTGCCGTCACGAAGACCCGGATGCGGTATCAACGACCCCGTACGCTTGCTCTACTTACATACACAGCCGCACTCACGCACCGAGTCGAAACGTGGCTGTCCTGCCGAGTAGAAGGCGCGGCGTTGCGTGCGTCATGATCTCGCTAACATGCGACAGCGGACTGTTGTGGTAGGGCGGACTCAGGGGGGCGCACCGGTAGGGTCACAGTGAGTCCATCTGCGTTCTCTCTTGAAGATTGACGCTTTGCCCTCGTGAAAGTCCTCTTTTACACACCTCCTGTCAGTTCTCTAGTCGGCCATGGCACCCTTCAGCATCTTGCGCTGCATGCTCGCGACCTTCTCTCTCTACGTCAGAGCTTCTTCGACCCTCTTCTCCCATCACCAAGGGCACACCCACAGTCTCGAAGCGCGAGGAGTCAGCGACACCCCTTCGATGGCCTACAATGGACTATGAGCCTCCATAAATCCTTCTGGGACGCTTTCATCTTCCCGAATAATGTAAAGCAGGCGCAATTGATCAATAGCACCCTACTGGCCACCAACGTGATCGGCCGCGTTAATATCACTCGTGTCTTTACGGACCAAGAGCTCAATATCGAACATGTGGTATACCTTACGAACGCGCTCGCCAAGAGCGTGTGCAACACGGCACAGACGTATTACAACGGCACGAACCAGCAATATACGAACTCAACTTCAAACTAAAACATTCTCACGCAGGTGATACGCTTCGGGACCGCCTATGAGCTGGGACGGAATACGCTGCTGTGCCGTACGACGCATCAGTACATCGTGCCGTCCAGACCTGGCGTCCACTGCCCGCATATCGGTCCAACGGGGAGGTGGTAGGTGTGCGGATGATCAGAGCTACCAGGGCATAGTACGGCAGCCACTTTGTACCAGCGCGTCCATGGTGCCCAACGGGTTTGCGAGCTCGGATCCCAGTGTCAGAGCGCAGTGAGCAGGCTGCATGGAGGGAACAGCAGGGCGTCTCGGGCGGCGAATGATTGAGGCTTTCGGGTGTAGCTTTGGCCTTGATGGCGTTCTCTAGCAGCACCAAAAGCGACTACTGCTCCCTCTCGCAGCACCGCCTCCGCCGCTCCAAGTGCATCGACCCCATCCCTCATCACCTCGACGATGTACCCTTTCGGCACGTCTCCTTATGGGACGGTATTTCAACGGGATCTCCAGCGGCTGACGACTCGCATGATCCAGCGACTGTCATACTGCCTGCTTACTCTGGCCACTTGCGTGTACTCGAAAAGTGACGAGGGCTATTCACTTCCTCCATTGCACCCAGAACACCCCCTTCATGACCTCGTCTTGTCGAGAGACGAGGAGACACGCTACCGGCTTATGCATGGCACTAGTATGCGGAGTTCGAGTCGGAGTTCAATATGCACTACCGAATTTGCACTCCGACGCGGTGAGCAGACATCATGGATACATGCACGTGTATATTTGCGACAACTTCCTCCCATCGTTCAGTATCAACATTTCAAGTCTCCGCCGTCATGCCGACGTCGTGACAAGAAGTACTATTGCTTGCCCGTACCGCATTGCGTAGCGGCAAGCCACACCAATGGCGTCAATTCTAGAGACTGAACCGGCGTTACCAGACAAGTCGATCAACAAGATGGAGCCTCTGGCGTTGGACGAGGTGAAGGCGCCACGAACCAGACTTCGACTGACCGCGATTTTGATCGCCTTATATGCATGTCTCGGAATCGTCATGATGACTCCAGCTGACCCGAAACAGCTTGCCTTGTTCATCGCCGCCCTGGATCAAACCATCATGGCCACATCCATACCAACGATATCCGCGCAGCTGCACTCGGCGTCAGGCTACGTTTGGATCGGAAGCGCCTACTTGCTGGCGAACGCGGCTGCCGGGCCGATCTGGGCGAAATGCAGCGACATCTGGGGACGCAAACCTGCCATCCTCGGGGCTGTGGTCCTCTTCGCTGCCGCCTCCATTATGGCGGCGCTCAGTGTCAGTATGAATATGCTGATCGCGGCGAGGGCGTTGCAGGGTACGGCAGGTGGAGGCTTGCTGCAGCTGGTCTTCATCACAATCTCGGATCTGTTCAGCATGCGAGAACGCGTACTATATCTGGGGTTGACTGAGGTTTTGTGGGCGATAGCTGGTGGCACCGGACCTTTGGTTGGTTTTGTCCGATCTAATGAGCGTGGTCGAAGGTACTGACTCTTGTACGGATCGGCGGAGCCTTCACACAGCTCGTTACATGGCGTTGGTGCTTCTGGTAAGCCCCGTCCGCTGTCAGCTCCGTCCGATGATGAGCCGCTCGCTAAACCGGTGACCTGTCGCCATATAGGGTCAACCTACCTATCTGTGGTAAGTCATACTGACAAGCGTAAGCCCTGGAGTTCCCACCTTGCAAGACACGCCTTTACTGCCATGTGCAGCGACACAATCGCTCACAGTGGCCCAACTAACGGATCGAATGGATATTCCGAGGCAGTGACTAACGCTGCCATCTATCACTCCAGGCACCACGTTCATACTGCTTTTCTGCTTCTTGGACGTGCATAATCCTCGGACTGGCTTCAACGAAGGCCTCGCGGCAATCGACTGGTTCGGTACACTCTCAATCCTTGGGGTCGTCATTATGCTGCTCCTGGGCCTCGACTTCGGCGGTGCAGTCTTCCCATGGAGCAGTCCCACGGTCATCTGCTTGATCGTCTTCGGCGTCGTCATGATTGGCGCGTTCCTCTTCAGCGAAAAGAGGTTGGCCAAGTACCCGCTGATGCCGCTCGCAATGTTCAAAAGTCCCTCGAATCTTGCGACCTTCGTCATTGGAGTCACGCAGGGCATGTGCTATATTCCGGCGGAATACTATCTACCGCTTTACTTCCAATCAGTAAAGCAGGCGTCGCCACTCCGTAGTGGCATCCTGATCCTCCCCATCACAGTCTGCGAAGGGACTTTTGGCATCATATCCGGGATTATCATGCACCAGACCGGCCGGTACAGAGAGGTCATGTGGGCCGGCGTGTGCTTGATTTTGGTAGGTACCGGCTTGTACATCTCGTTCGGAGTGGACACGAGTATAGCTAAGCTCGTCGGCTTCATGCTCGTCGGCGGAAGTGGATGCGGTCTACTCTTCGAGGCTCCCGTCATTGCTATACAGAACACAGTCAGCCAGGCGGATACAGCAACTGCCACGGCCACTTTCGGGATGCTCAGGAACATAGCGACCTCGATCTCGATCGTGCTGGGCGGCGTGATCTTCCAGAATTCCATGGCTGCGGAAGCTGGTCAGCTTTACCGTGCTGGCTTGAATCACACCATCGTCGAGGCTCTGACCAACGGCCAGGCTGCGGCCAATGTTGAGCTTATCGGGACGATTCAGGATGCTACGCAGAGGGATGTTGTCAAACATGCTTTCGCATCGAGCTTGCGAAACATGTGGGTTATGTACACGTGCATCGCGGCTGTGGGTCTGGTCGCTGGCGCTTTTATTAAGCAGAGCCATCTGAGCAAGGAGCATACGGAGACGAGGACCGGGATCCAGGCGATGACGGAGCGGATAAAGGAGTGACACGAACCTTGACGGGATCTGCGACAAGCTGCCTTTCTGTCGCAGTCAACGCTTTCGAGTGCGTCCTAATATTCGGGACAAGTGCTTCTCGGCAGTCTCCTTCTTCCCAAGCAACTCCAGGGAAAGCTCAGTAACACGTTGCGAGAAGCCTAAGTGTAAGCCGCTCGCCACTCGCTGCTCGAAGCGCCAGCAATACCATAGCTGTATGCGTCTGGGGGCCAACGAAGCCAGCCGCAAGACCGTCCGAGTAAGTAGTCTGAGGCGAGCGCATGTAACGGCAGACCTGGGACATGCTGCTGCGGCGACGGACGGACGGTCTCATCGGCAATGATGCATTCGAAGCACAAGCACCGCGATTAGCCCGGCTGTCGACGGTGGACCTTGGCGAGTAGCCTACACCGTACCGGACCGTGGGATCTTGGTCGCATTCGACAGTTGCTGCTGTGCTAAAAGGCAGTGCGGTAGTTACAAGCATTCTGGACTGCTAAAAGGTTGGCCGCGCGAAAACGAGATCAAATATTTAATTGCTGAGTTCGGGGGCGAGGCGGTTCAACGGCGAGTTTTTCATTCCGTCGGTTCCGTGCTGGGTTACCAAAGTCTTGCAAGTCCGGACAGCAGATGGAATACACCTACGTCGGAATCTACCGCCGCCGCGTACTCCCGGACCCTGTGCTTTCGTGCCGACTACTGCTCGGTGCAGGCGCTGAACTGCTCGACGCCCCTCCGCCATAGCTTGAACTTCCTCGGCCCCCACCATGACTCGACGGCCCTCCACCTCCGAAGAATGAAGACCCACCTCCACCCCCATAACCTCCGCCTCCATAGCGTCGCGGGGGTGAAGGATCACGCTGTCGACCAAACCAGCTGGACGGTCCTGCTTCAGGCTGCTGCGGAGGGGCGTACTCGTACGCTCGGTTTCGGTTCGCACGATTCGGGTTCAAGGTGTTGTTGAGCGCGTTGCCTGCATATGTCGCTGCGGCGCCTATGAAATACCTCGTTAGTCGGCCGCTAGGTAGGGAGAAGTGGAAATGAAGATGGGAGTGCTTGCCGGCTGCCGCTCCGCTCCAGAAGCCCGGCCGCCATTGACCGTCTCTCCCTTGCTGATGGGTTTGCGAGTTGGATCTACCGCTGTTGGCCTGGTACTCTGACTTCGGCTTCGGCGCCTGGGGGGTGTATGGTGGCGGCTGGTCATCATCTCCACCGTCGTCACCTCCGCCTCCACCACCGCCACCGTTCCAGCCGAGGTAGCGGTCGTCCCCGGGTGGTGGAGGGTTCGCAGTGGGCGCTACACAGGTCTTGTATATGAAGACACATATGACGGCTACGATCGGTCAGCATCATGTCGCTTTCGGGCCAACCAACGCAGACTCACCAGCGAATACGCCCCAGAACAGCAAATTGAAGAGGGCTCCAGCAGCATTCTGCCCGCTCGGTTGCCTATACGCCCTCTCGAAAGCATTCCGCCCATAGTTCTTCTCTCCAGCCTCCGTCAAAACAAGCCGGTACTCCACCCCACAGCTCCCCTTCAGCACATACGGGTCATCCGGCCCATCATAGCCTTCACAAATCACATCCGTACTCCCCAGCTTGAACTCGTCCGGTAGCGAGGCAGAGCAAGTCCATTGGATGTCCTCGGTGTCGTAGTCGGAGCCGGCGTTCTTGCAGCGCATGATGTCGACACCGTAGAGGCCTTTAGCGTTGCCGCCTACGCACGCTAGTTGTGGAAGGGGTGATACGCGGCGGTGGGATGTCTCTTGGTCGGCTCGGAGAGTTAAAGTCTTGACTTGTGATAGCAGGACGCTGTTGGAGCGGGTACTCTTGGCGAGAGTGGTTGAAGTCAAGGCTGCGAGAAGAGCGAGTATAAGCCTGGGTAAACCCATGACGGCGGCGTCGGAAGGTGAGATGGAGTGGCTCGTCGAGAGGACGAGGATGTATACAGGGACTACATGAGTATCTAGGAGGTAGTCGTCGTAGTTGCCACTTGTTCTTTTCTTTGTTGACTGAGGTGTGGTCTACGGGGAAGGTGGCGGCTGGAACTCAGATGGCCAGATTGAATGCCTCAGGCTCTAGTAATTTGCCCCGCCAAGACCAATGGCTCACGACTCGCGACTGTTACTCATATCTTTCTGCTATACCTCGTACTCTGCACCCCTCCGAGTTACAGACCTGTCAATATCACAAGGCCCTCGCCGAAGAGTTGAGCTTCTCCAGACACGCAAGCACCGCAAAGATGCTGGACATCAACGACTTCGTCAAGGAGTGCGGTGGTGACCCGGCCAAGATCAAAGCGTCACAGCGCAAACGCCATGCGCCGGAAGAGGTAGTAGACGAAGTGATTGACCTGTTCGAGGACCACCGGAAAACACAGTACGAAGCGGGCACGACCATGGGCGCCAAGATCAACGAGGTGCAGAAGAAAATGGGCGCGAACAAGAAGGCCAAGGGCAGCCCAGAGGACTTTGCGGATCTCAAGAAGCAAAAGGACGAGCTACAGATGCAGAAGGAGCAATTGGAGGAGGAAGCGCGGCAGAAGCACGTGGCGTTGTCAAAGAAGGCGAAGTCGATAGGGAATTACGTGCATGATTCGGTGCCGGTGTCGGATAACGAGGACAACAATGAGATCGTTCGGACTTGGGCGCCCGAAGGGGTCGAGGTGGGCAAGAAGGACTGTCTCTCACATCACGAGGTGGTGGTACGGTTAGACGCGGCCGATTTCGAGCGCGGCGTCAAACTTGTCGGGCACAGAGGGTATTGTCTGAAGGATTACGGCTTCCTGCTCAACCGCGCTCTCATCTCATACGGCATCGACTTTCTCTTCACCCGCGGCTACTCACCCAACCAACCGCCTTTCTTCATGCTCCGCGAAGCCATGGCCAAGACCGCTCAACTCGAGCAGTTCGACGAGGAGCTGTACAAAGTCACCGAGCGCGAGAACGACCCGGCGACAGACAAATACCTGATTGCCACCTCCGAGCAACCCATCTCCGCCATGCATGAGAGCGAATGGCTTAACGACAAGGACCTCCCCATCAAATACGCCGGCTTCTCCACCAACTTTCGCAAAGAAGCTGGCTCGCATGGCAAGGACGCATGGGGACTCTTCCGCGTGCATCAGTTCGAGAAAGTCGAGCAATTCATATTCTGCAAACCTGAGGACTCATGGACGCACTTCGACCAGATGATCGCCACCTCGGAGGAGTTCTACAAGAGTCTTCAACTCCCCTACCGCGTTGTGGCCATCGTATCGGGGGCGCTGAATAATGCTGCGGCGAAGAAGTACGATCTCGAGGCTTGGTTTCCGTTTCAGGGCGAGTACAAGGAGCTGGTGTCTTGCTCGAATTGCACCGACTACCAGACCCGCGAGCTGGAGATACGGTACGGGCAGAAGAAGCAGACGGATGCTTCATTCCAGAAGACGTACTGCCATGCGCTCAATTCCACACTCTGCGCAACAGAGCGGGCGCTGTGCTGTGTTCTCGAGAACTACCAGGAGGAGAATGGAGTCAGGGTGCCGGAGGTACTGAGGAAGTATATTCCGGGAGAGCCGGAGTTTCTCGAGTATACGAAGGAGTTGCCGAAGGACAGCACGAGCTTGAAAGCCAAGGGAAAGGCGGAGACGGCGAAGGGCGGGGCGGCGCCGAAGGTGCCTGGGGAGGGTGAGGTTGTGGAGAGACCAAAGCATCCAAAGGAGGAGGAGAGGTCGTAGGTGGGAACTTGGGCGAGAGTGTGTTTTGAGGGGGTGCCAGCATGTTTGCGGTGACTGAATGGTTCGTTGAGATAGCAGAGCAGGAAAAAGCGACAGGCGTCCGGCGCTGCGTGCACTTATTGACGAAGAGAACGCCATGGTTGATGAACGTCTCACGCCTAAACATTAAACCAACCGCTCAAGTAATCTTGCCACCTCGCTACATGATACTCAAAGCACCTACATTGCAGCCCGCCTGTTCCCCACCCCGCCTCCTCCCATTACCACTGTCACCGCCAGCGCCACTACTCTACCAATTTCCATTCACCACCCCGCGCACTCAAATATGCATCTCTGGTCCTCGTTCGCGTCCCCACTGCTCCCTTTCATACTGTCTATAGCAAGGACATCCACACCCCCGCCCCCGCCCGCCCAACGGCTTCTGACAACCTCGGTCGATCCGCTTCTTGCAACGCTCACAAACTCTCAGCGGGCAGTGCTCGCACCAGTAGTCGTATGGATCTCGGTAGCAGACGAGGAAGGCCGAGTTGTTGCCGGGGTTGTTGCAGAGTGCGCGTTTGGGGTTGGCGGTGGCGAAGATGCCGTGGGTGCGCCATCTGTGGGGATGGTTTGAGGGCGGAGTGGCGGTGGTAGGCAGGAGGTCGGGTGTGTGGAAGTTGGGTGTGAGGAATTTGGGTGTGGGGAGGTCGGATACGGGGAGATCGTAGGGGTTGTGGTATTTATTCTGGTCAGTGGCACCGATCGGGCGGTGCTGCGAGGTAATTGGTGATGTTGCGCTTAGGACTGTGTCCGCTGCCGGAGACGTGGAGGAGGATAAGTCGGAGCGCAGCGCGCTCAATTGGTTTGGGATGTCGGGAACCTCGTTTGGTCGGCTTGAAAAAGAGTCGTCTGTGGGAAGGGTGGGACTTCGGCGGCTGTCCTGCTTAGTATCTGGGATCGCCACCGTTCCCGGATTGTCCGACTCCAAACGGACACTGGTGCGTGGCTTCTTGGACGATAGCTCTGCCACTTTGGCTGTGCTGGTACTAGTATCCTCGTTCCGGAGCGTCGGTGAGGCGCTGTCGCCGACGCTATACTTGCGCTTTGATGAGAGAGGTTTACACAACAGGTCGGATTGGGCGAGAGGCTCATTCTGCCGTCGAAGCGGCTTATCATGCGTTGTGCTGGGCTCTTGACTGGCGCCCGTTCTGCCAGAGGACGGCTGAATTGACATTTTCAAGATTACCCCGAGAAACGAGACGAGATGGGGGGGTATGATGTTTGGAAGGGTACACGGTAGAAACAACGGGCTGACCAGCAGCAAGGAGATCCTGGGCAGAGAAAGAAGAAGATGAAGCCAGATTTCCCATCGGAACAATGTTGTTGTCACATGTATGCTTCGGCGTATATGAGGGTGGTGGCCATTTGTGACCGTGCTCGCATGCACTTGTGAGACCCCAGGCCGGTGTGCAAGGTAGAGACAAGCGGCCAGATAGTCTCGGATCTGCGACGAGGCTCTTCGTGTCGACGTCGCGGTTACAACCTTGAGCACTGGAAACCCGTGAGCACGGTGTCTTGCTGCTTCCCCGAGACAATCTCATCACTCTGGCAATGTCCCTCTCCGGGCTCCACAAGATATCGAGCCAGGCGCGATTCGGCGGACTTGAACCCCAATGCCGCTGTTTGCGAGCTGGGTGATTGGACCTTCGCAATTCTCTGCCGAGTAATCTCGGCTTCCTCTCACAATCCCGCCATAGCCCGGTCAGGGCTTCAGTTAGATGCGCTTGGAGCGCAGACAAGTAACACTGCGAGCATCTTGTTTCACTCCAGCATCCACGCAAAGACCAGTCGTGCAAACTTCTGCGACGGCTTGTCTACCAGCCAGTAGAACACTTCTCCGGCCCCTACTGTGACCAGTAGACAGGCTATGAAGGCAATGCCAGTGGCTTTTGAGTAGCCGTCCATGGAGTCGCCGATCATGTTGCTGACGAGCTTGATGCCGAGCGTGTAGACGATGATGGACTGCAGGAGAAAATAGCCTGCATGCCGTTAATGAGGCTCGAAGTAGGAAAAGGATTCGGTGACTTACTGTACGACCTGTTTCCCAGGAAGACAAATGCCCGGTTGCGGAATATCTTCTGCAGCAAGTCGGATGACTCCAGGAAGATGTAGAAGCCAACGATAACCAGATAGTCGTCAGCTCTAAGCTGCGGCGTCGTGGGATCGTTCCACGTATATAACCCGCCGGTGGCGTAGATGCCGGTATGGTATTGGATTTCCTCGTTCTGCAGATCTGGACGTGCCGTCACCCAGACGTACTGCATGGCGTAGCCGGCGACAATGCAGAAGGTGGCCACGGCCATCGTGCGAATACGATGGTTTTGACACAAGCCCTTGAAATCCATGTTCACCACCAGATCAGCTAGCAGTAACCCGGAGATGGTGAACCACGCCCATGAGTACACCCACCAGGCAGTAATGATGAAGATGAAGGCTCCGTACAAACGCCAGGTCTTTCGCGTGTATGGAATGATGACCATAGTGGTGTAGACGGTGTAGGACTGCTGGAAGACGGCGGTCACAACCCAGAGCGTCTGCGTCGGAAAGGCCCAATTACCGGACTGCGCAGACAGGCCGTTGGCGACCCAGAACACCTCGAAGATGCTGTTGAAGTTGGATAACGAGGTAGGCATAACATATAAATCGGCAGTCAACGTGGCGTTTCCAGTCTGTGCGTCAAACGAGGCCAGGTATCCGGTGGTCAGCGTCTTCGTGAAGATAGCGTAGCAGATGATCAGTGCCGCAGCCGTAGGGAACCATAGTCTGAGCCCACGGCGGACGAC
>NAJQ01000016.1:0-26562 GCA_005059865.1 Friedmanniomyces simplex
CCGCAGAGGAGCATCGCGACCGCTTCAATAGGGCGTTGGAGATGCGTAACTCTTACGCACAGGCACCGGAGGACCATCGTTCGCGGTTGGAGAAGATCTTCACGGAGGAGCTGGCAAATGGGGGTGAACGGTTGTTGCTGGGGGCGTTGTTGGACGCTGTGCCGGCGGGCCCACAAGAAATGACCCCGCCTGGCTCTCCGAGAATGGCACTGGAGGGTTTCATCACCGAGTGGATTCAAGATGATGTGTCGATGCTGGACCCGAACGAGCCGTCGGCGCGGAAACCTACAGGTGTATTCAAAGGCGGCGGTGTCGATGAAGAGGGTGACGGAGAAGGCGTTACGGGGTGGGAGGATGACGCGCAGCCAAACGGTGCAGGCGGGTCTCCGTCACCAGAGCTTCGAAGGCAGGCGAGAAGGATGTCGCTGGACCTCCACGTCAATCGCCCTACCCGTGCATCCCTGCCTGACCCTGTGGACAATGGCCCAGCAGCGGGAGCCTTCACCCAGATTGAGAAAGCCGCGACTGACGACGTGCTTGAGTATATCTGCCAAACGTACGATCTCGATTCCGACGAAATCCGCGGCAACATGATCGACTGGACGAACCTGTTGCCAGAGCTCAAAGTCGAGTTGAAGAATGCTTTACCCAACAGGACCACGGCTGCAATCCGCAAGTTCTGTCAAAGACGGTATTTCCCGAAGACGTCAGGACCGTGGACCAAGGAAGAGGACGAGATGCTGCTGAGAGCGCACGCGGAGCATGGCGATCGGTGGATGTCAGTCTCGGATCTGGTTGGCGGACGCACGGGCCAGCAGTGTCGGGATCGCTATCGGGATCATTTGCAGTACGGCGAAGAGAAGGAGACGGGTCCGTGGAGTCAGGACGAGGAGGCCAAGCTCGTACGCGTGGTCTCGGAATGTGTGGAGCAGATCAGGCAAGCCAACATTGATAAGGGCGATCTGGTAAATGAGGTGGAGGAGCTGGAGAAGCTCGTAGCCTGGAATGTTGTCTCGGACAAGTTCGGTGGGCAGCGATCGAGGAAGAGATGTATGGAGAAATGGCAGCAGCTGAGACGGAAGAACCCGGACGTGCTGGACGCCTTGAAGGACAATCATCCGCCTGCGCGGGTCGTAACGGCTCTGCCCTTTGACGGGCACAGTCGCAGGCAGAGGAAAGTCGTCGCGAGGTACCATTCCTTCCAGACTGGCGATATCTACGATGTCCTGGTCGAGATATATACGGCCATTACGGACCACGCCAAGATCTGGAGTGAAGAGACGACGTTCTGGTCCATTGTGGGCCAGAAGAACACGGGCAGTCGCTTTAACGGCGCGTTGAGAAGGAAGGCGTATCAGGAGGCTCTTGGCACGTATGAGGGGAAGAACGCAGTACGCGCGGCTGCCACGATCGCGGGGAAAGCGAAGGCTATGGCGGAGTGGTTGGAGCTGCATAGGGAGAAGCATGGGGCGGAGTTTACGAGGGGGTATAGGCCGAAGCCAAGGGTGAAGAAGGTGGAATTGACTAAGGTTGAGGAGGGTGGGAATGAGGGGAATGGAGCGCCTGCGAGAATGCGGCAAAGGGCGAGGGGGCGTATGAACTCTGCAAGGAATGTGGAGGAAGAGAACTGCGCTGAGGTCGAGGATGCACTGGCGAGGGAGCCCAGATCCGTTCGGCTGCCGAAGCGGAAGAAGGTGCACCTTTCGGCGGAGATGGTTGAAAATAGCGACGAGGAAGAGGACGCCTCAGACCGCAAAATGGGCAGTGACGCCGGCGTCGAGGATGAGGACGCTGGCGGGCAGGATGCCCCGGAGCCTCAGAGTGGCGGTGATGCTAGCGACGAGGACGTCTACAACGTCCCGTCCGACGATCCTCCAGCCTACGACACTGTTTTTAAGCCAGAGGTACCAGACGAGACACAAGGCCAGCCGGAGGTCACAGGGAGTGCTGAGCGTACGGTCGACGCCTCCGACGATGCGCTTAGTATGTCCTCGCTGAACAGCCGCTATCGACGGAACGTCAGTCGGCCCAGTCTGGGAAGACAAGAGTTCTTGGCGAGGTGCCGGGAGACGGGACGGCGCCAGCATGCGGAGGCCCTCGAGAATGGGCTTGGTTGGGCGCGCAGGGGGAGGGGTTAGTGTCGGGGAGTTGCTGATGAGAGTGTCTATCTGGAGGTTGCGGCATTGCACCGAGCTGGCCATGGCGTCTGTTGTCGTAGGCGAGGAAGATCGCTGATGAGCTACCCTTCGTGCTGTGCAGGTACCACCGCAACCATCTCCCACGCAATCGCACAACGTCCAGCCTTCTCACGTCTGTATCTTGGCAATTGACGCAGGCTAAATGACCTCGTCGACATCGTGTGTGCGGATTGTAGCGGCATACGGCCAGCTCCTCCCCGCTTCGCTTGACCCCGCTTGCCTCACCGCCAACCACAGTATTCGTTGACATTCACTTCGGCAACGGTCCACTTTCGACACAAGGCCTCTGCCTTCGAATGCCGGGAACAGAGTCATGGTAGCCGTGACGTATGTGAGCCGTTGACGTCGTGATCGCATAGGATGCATGCCACGAGGCAAGTACATCTCTCGTAGCAACTTCCCTACAAGGTGAGCCCGCATAGGAATCGACGCTGCAGCAACGCAACAATGCAATCGATCGCACTCATTGCGAGTCTGCTCACAGCGGCGGTAGTCGCGCAGTCCAACGACCCAGTTGTCAACCTGGGCTACGCACAGTACCGTGGCATCCCCAACGACACTTTCGGAGTGACCTCCTTCTTCGGTCTCCGGTATGCTGCCTCGCCGACTGGTCTCCTTCGATGGCAAGCGCCTCGGGCCATTGAGTCTAACAACGACTACGACCCGTCCACCATTATTGATGCGACGCAGCAAGGGCCCATCTGCATCCAGAGCACGCCATACTGGAACATCACCAACACGTCAAGCATACCCGTCCAGTCGGGAGTGGAAGACTGTCTCCTGCTTGATATCCTGGTCCCCGCGAAACCGGCCAACGCTCGCCTGAACGTGATGGTGCAGATCCACGGTGGCGGCTACGCAGGCGGGAACTCCGAGTCGTACCCTGGCTATGCGCTGGTCAACCAGTCGGCCGGCAATCTCATCTACGTGAGCATCCAGTATCGACTCGGTGCCCTCGGTTTCTTGGCCGGCTCGGAAATCCGCGACAACGGTGTTGCCAATGCTGGTCTGCTCGATCAGCGTGCTGCCCTTAATTGGGTTCAGAGGAACATCAGGTTCTTCGGTGGTGATCCGACGAAGGTCACTATCATCGGAGGCTCGGCGGGTGGAGGCGCGGTGCTCAATCAGATGATCCTGTATGGTGGTGAAGACAATCCTCCCTTTCGAGCTGTTATTGCCGAGCGGCCGTGGGTGCAGACTTACCACAACAACAGCGTTCTGGAGATGCAATTCCGGGAGGTTCTGAATGCTACGCGCTGTGATGGCTTGGCTTGCCTGCGCTCGCTGAGTGCGGACCAGTTGAATGTTGGCCAGCAGGTTGCTCTTGTGAATGCGTATCTGAATTATCCGAGGATGTACGGGTTCGGAGACTACTGGTTTGGGCCGACCGTAGACGGGGAATATGTATGTAGTGCAGCCGAGCAGCTCGTGGCCACGGTACTGACGCTACGTAGATCCGGGACTTCCCATCTCGTGAGCTCGAGAACGGCCACTTCAGCAAAGTGCCCCTTCTAGTCGACACCGAAGGCTACGAAGGTTTCCTCTTCAGCAACCAGTCCCTGCGTACTCTCGCGGACGAGACCGCGGACCTGCAAGTCATCTTCCCATACGCCAAGGACTCCTTCTTCACCCGTCTCTACGAGGTCTATCCCGCCAGCGCTTTCAACTCCACCTTCTTCCAGCGACAGACCATCTACGGCGACTACATCATCAACTGCCCGACCTACTACATGGCCAGCGCGGTCTCCGACTGGGGTTTACCGGCGTACAAGATTGTCTTCGATGCTGGCACCGAGCTCCACGGCGCCACGAGACCGTTCCTGCATAACACGAATGCGAGTACGATCAACAACGCGACGTTAGCGCTTGTGATGAAAGACTGGTATCTCTCGTTCTCCATCAATCTGGATCCAAACGTGCAGTCGTTCAGCAATGTGTCGAAGCCTTACTGGCCGGCCTATAACTTGCCAGGGTCGATGAACTTTACGGTCATGGATGTCAATTATACTATGGTTGGGGCGGTGCAGGATTTCTGGGCTAATGGTGGATGTGACTTCTTCAGGGTCAGAGCAGTGTCGTGAGGAATTGATGGAGGTGTTGTACTTGCCGGGGTCCGAGCCTCGATGTCACTGAGCGTTGCTAGGCGGGCTCTTGATCTTGAAGTCCAGCAATGCTGGCACAGAAGCTTACGTAGCTGCGCGCTGCCGAGTCCGATATATGGAGAAGATACCATTCCTCGACCTCCATAGGCTAGACCAGTATAATAAAGGGAAGTGCCACAACAGCGCAAAGGGCCGCTGCTCCATACTACCCCAGCCCGCCAGTGGCGAGTAGAAATCTTTCGCAAGGTCTACCGGCTCACGCTCAGGGCTCTACAGCGTTCAATTCTTCCCTTCAGATGTAGACACATCGGCGGCATTCAGCGCAATACTCGTCCAGGTGTATAGTGCCACATAATGCACCAACCCGACCGTGCCCTCCTTCCCGAACGCGCTCATGCACCTGTTCCAGAGCTCCTGGGACAGCGGGCCGCGAATGTTGAGCAAGAAGTAAGCAGCATCGTAGGCCAGGCTGCCCTTTTCGCTCAAATCGTCCGGCTTCGCCCCAGCGGTGATTGTCTGGCATTGCGACTGACTGAGTAGTTTCTGCTTCGTCGCGATCTCCGTGTGAGCGTTGGTTGCGTAAGCTGAGCCGAAGTGCGAGGCGCACACCAAGCTGGCGATCTCTCGAGCGTCCAGGGGTAATACGCCTCGAGTGGCTTCGCCGAGCCCGACGAGCATATCGAGCGATAATCGACCGATGCCGGGTAGGACGGCGAGGAAGGGAAAGGGGCCGCCGACGCCTGAGGTCGCCCGGAGGTGTTGCTTTCGACCTTGGGAGGCGTGACTGAGTCCGAAGATGCAGTGTCTGACCCCACTGCTCACTCTACGGATGCGTGGAAGTGGTCGTGGCGGACTTGCTGGTCGGGACGTAGTTGATCTCGCGGTTGTTTTGGCAGGCGAGACATGTCCTTGATCTGGGAGACGGAAAGTTGGGGACGCAGTCTCCGATTGTGCGAGATAGAGAGCTGCTGTTCCTTCCAGGGCCAAGGGTTTTACTCTAGATTTCCGCTACTTGAGAGGGCGATCTGGCTGTGGTGTTGCGTAGCCAGATATTGACTACAAAAGCACCTAAAATGTGAGGCATAAACTAAACTTCTCCACGCGGCTGCAGGGCATCCTCCTGTACGACGGTATGCAATATCGTTCTGCTGGTGCCGGCAAACTCATATGCTTTGCGAGAGCCGCCCAGGCAGCGAACACTAGGGGCTACGGCGCCATGATCGCTCTGCTTAGCAGGAATCGATTAGAGCCACACCCCAAGCTAGGAGGTTGTGAGGTCCACGGGTGCTTCCATGTGCGACGGAGAAAATGCAATATCCGTATCGGGAAGGAGCGGCGGTGAGCGGACCGGGCCTGGGCGGACGGCAAGCTGCAGGCTCGGGAGCATATTTCTTCAACGCGACGCGTTCGTCATCTCTCGGCAGCTTGAGGAGACATAAGACAGACGACGACAAGGTGCAGATCCGCGCATAGAGCAACGCATGAAACAACAGCTTGTGCAAACACACAAGTGGCGCACTTGCAAAACACAAAATCCACTCTTTAAGAGAGGAATGTGGAAAGTGCGACCTCCCGATCAACTTTTCTCAGCATCTCAAATTTCCTCGCTAGCGACTGCCCTTCTTCATCAACCATACTCGCACTTGAGCGCCTCCCTTCACTGCACAACAAACAGTGACCTTCCAGACTCTTCGCCATACATCTTCACTCCTCTACCGACCCATCACACCCTCCGCCACACCCTTCGCAATGTCCGGCGCAACGGCGGTCTACTCGACGGCCATGCTCGAAGAGCAGAAGGCACAGCCGTACAACAGCATGAAAGGACGTCTCCAACAGCCGCTGCTGCAAGCGCTGGAGAAGAAGGGATATGGCTACATGACGCCGGTGCAGGAAAAGGTGCTCACACAGCTCCCAAGCTTCACATCCGACTGCCTCGTACGTGCGAAAACTGGCACGGGAAAGACGATCGCCTTCCTGCTACCTTCCTTACACTCCGTCCTCACAAGCCGGAATACCCGGGCTGGCGAAGTCAGCATCCTGATCGTCTCACCCACCCGGGAGCTCGCCATGCAGATCAAGGCCGAGTGTGACATGTTGACGTCCGAGCTCAAGCCCGCGGTCGAGTGCCACACAGCTTTCGGCGGCACGGCAAAAGACCGATACCTCAAGGCCTTCCTGAACGGCAAGCCGACTGTACTAGTCGCCACACCTGGCAGGTTGAACGACTACCTCTCCGACCGGTACGTGGCGGAGAAGTTCAACAACCTCCACACTCTCATCCTGGACGAGGCAGACACCATGCTTGAAGCTGGCTTTCTACCAGCGATCACCGAGATCCTACGACGCCTGCCACCCAAGTCGAATGGATGGCAGGGAATGTGTTTCAGCGCGACGATGCCGCCGAAGATCAAGCCTGTTCTCAGCAAGGTCTTGAGGGCTGACCACGCAGAAATCTCCACTGTAGATCCGAACGAGACCCCCACGATCGAACAGGTCGACCAATACTCGGCCATCATCCCGAAAATCAGCGACACTTTCTCCAGCCTGGCAGCGCTGATCGCGCAGGAGCGACAGCGTTCGCCGGATGCGCTCAAAGCCATCATCTTCGGCACGACCGCCAACGGCGTTGGTCTCCTCTACGACCTCTTCAAGAACCTTCTGGGTCGCGAAATCAACGTCTTCGAGCTGCATTCCCGCCTGTCCCAACCTGCGCGCACCAGAACAACCGAGGAATTCAAGAAAGCCGCCTCGGGCCTCATGTTCGCCAGCGATGTCATCGGGCGTGGCATGGACTTCCCGAACGTCGACCTCGTCATTCAAGTCGGCCTGCCGAGCAATGGCGAGCAGTACGTCCATCGCGTCGGCCGCACAGCGCGCGCTGGTAACCAAGGCCGTGCCGTCATCCTGCTCACGGATCGCGAGAAGTACTTCCTCGCGGTGAACAGGCATCTACCCATCAAGCCCTACACACTCGACATCTCCTCCACCGCTGCCCAGGCCACGCCACCTATCGAGCAGGCCTTCATCGGCGTAGAAGAGAGCGCAAAATCAAAGGCATACCAAGCTTACCTTGGCTTCAATAAGTCTTTCACGAAGCAGCTGCGTCTCGATAATGTCGGGCTTGTGGCGCTGGCTAACGAGTACGCGGGCGCGATGGGCTGTCCGGAGCCGCCTGTCATTGACAAGTCGGTGGTCGGCAAGATGGGACTGCGTGGCACTCATGGGCTCAACGTCGGTATCGTGCAGAAGGGACCCAATCCTGGGAGGCATCAAGGTGGCGGTGGGGCAAGCAATGGGGGGCCGCGCAGGCCGCGCGAGGCACCGAATGGTGGGCAGTCGAACGGCGGGGCTGGCATGAATGGAGGAGCAGGCGGCAGGCGGGGTGGTAGGCAGGGTGGTCAGAGGAAGAAGCAGCCTGCATGAGGAGGGTGCTGCGCGTCTCAGCGGACCAAGGTCCCTATGGTTTGCTACCGGGCCCTGGATTCCGAGATTGGGCATCGTCCGATGAGAGGAAGCGAACGAACGCTCGCTCTCAGTGAATGGTAGCATGGCTGTGCATCCACCACCGACACCAACCACCAGCCGGGCACGCTTGACACAACCCCGGCTGGCTATTCGTTAGCCGAGGAAGTCGACGTATTGGGTAGAGCATAGCGAGGACGAGCGAGTCGTAGGTGTGCAAGGAAGGTTTGTCATGAGTGATTCGAGAGCAAGGCGGAGAGCATACAGCAGACGGAGTTAGTCAGTCGTATGGTTTCGAGGCGTGAGGCCAGCATTAAGCAGCTCCGGCATAGAGTCATATCATGCACCCGCCCGGCCTCGTTCAATGGAGGGCGTGCATTGATCAAGTCGAACGTAGTCGGCGTCACAATGAAGTCTCACCGTCGACGGTCGTCCAGTCGCCCCTGTGGTACAGCATGGTTGTGTTCACTTACATGCTTCCGTAAACTGCTTTCGTTTAGGGCCCGATGCAAGGAGTCCCGCGATATGTTAGACGGTAGTTCTAGCGCCCTCGTGTCGCGGGAGCACATAAAGGGGTCGATCGTGACATAGCCAGGCGATCGCTGTCGGTACGGCAGCTAGTGCCTTTGTTGTTGACGCTGACTGGTATCCAACCAGTCCACCACTCTTCAAGAGGTGGAGAGATGGGCGGTGTTGACGGCCGGCCTCCGTGCAAGCCGACAGCATCTGAGGTCTGAGACTCGACGTGAGGGTCGTGTAGGACCCAGGGCGGACTCTGCTCCATCGAATATGACCGCAGCGATCTGCCTTCGTCAAGCCTGGAGTCAGTAGACTGCTGTTGTGCACATCGTGACATGGCATAGATCGTTCGCGATACAGTTGAAATCCGTGGAGCCAGTCATGCGGCCATGCAGTATTATTCGAGGCACACAGGGGAGTGTAGACCTTGCTTGCGGGCCGAACTCTCGATCTTCACTCCCGCTGCGGACCGGGTGATGCACACACCTGACAATCCACAACAACGGCGCCAGAATCGCGGCGATGGCGATGAGGACGGTCCTGCCGGCAGCCTCATCAGCTGGCTTGCGTCGATGCCGCGCCGTTGTGCGATGCGTGCATGGGTGCTACTGCTGTTCCACGCCGGATGCTGATAGCGACTCCGATTCGGGGCGTCGGGGTCGCGCCCTCGGATCGAACACACGCTCCTGTCTCCGTGGAGTGGACTGACCGGACCGGCTGTGATGCTGGTTCTGTGCTTCTCATGCATCTGGACTCGTTCTGCCTGCTGTGAGAACATCACGAGAAACAGGGCGATGAAGCACAGGGATATGGACGGCACCTAAGGCGCCTTCAGGAGTAGCAGTGCCGACTATGAACGACAGGCTTCAACCGAGTGTCGGGATGATGCCGACTGTAGCGCCCAGTGGTCCTCGTCAATCGGCAGCCCATCCCCCTGTCTCACTGCTTCACTCCTCTAGGCACCGGACCTCACCTGACCGCCGCAGCGACAGGTCGAGCGGCAGCCAGTCGCTGCGACACCCACAGGTGCAACATGAGAAAGCGACTTGGGCGTGGCCGAGTCTCAAAGCAAGGGCTAGGGAGGGCTCGGGCGAGAGCAGCAGCGCCGAGGCGTGGTTTGAGAGGTCGAACAACGCCGTACGTGAGCAAGGCGCATCCTTCTCAGACGACGAGCCGCCCTTCTTCATGCGCCACTCGTCGTCCTCGGAGACTTCGTTGGGTGCGCGGAGTAATGTCCACCCTGACTTTGGTACGGGCCTGATGCAGCTTGGTACGGACGAAAGCAGCGCTGGCGTTTTCCGCAGTATCATCGACGACCTTACAATCGAGAATAAGAGGCTAAAGAGGAGGTTGAGGCGGTATGAGAGGCTCCACGATTCGCACCTCGCGGAGGAAAAGCTTTTCGAGGTGAGGATACACGATCTACCGGCTGAGAAGAAGCGTGAACTCGAGGAGATACTGCGCACTTTCGCGGCCAACCTTGGGCGAAAGCCCGAGAGCGGATTTCCTTCGAATGGCGACGAGGGTGTACCGCCCATGCTGCAGGCTCACAAGGCCACGTTGTCACGAGCCAAAGATTCGGCCTATGCGTCGATGCCAAACTCGGGTCAAGGCGGCTCTTCGGCCTATATGAGTAGTGACAGCAAGTCGAAGCCCTTCACTCCATCGATAGCATCCCGACAGCAGAACATCACGGCTACCTTCATCTCATCCCAGAAGGCCTATTGCCACAACCGAACCCAGCCACCATGACCGAGAGTGCCAAAAAGAGACTTGCGGTCAACCGGCTTGAGCAGCTTTTCACCGGCAGAGGTCCGGGCAACTTAGGCCATCAGCAGCCACTCCAGCAGCAAGAGGTCTCACGAATTGCTGCTCACGCCGATCGATCCGAGCTGGAAAAGCAGGGTCAGCGAACGCGCAACGAAGGCGCTCGCGAGGCGCGTATCATGGCGCACGATAGCGACGATCCGAAGCAAGACTCGTCCGACGACGCAAGTTCAGGTCTCCAAGCTCCTGCCGAGACCACGATTGGGCAACAGGTCTTCGCTGAAAGGGGTAGAAATCAACCAGCGCCCGAGCAGTGGCCAACGCGAACACATGACCTTGACCCGCACCGCGCACAACAACCTCGGGAAAACATGGCATACTTCCGTCATCTTGGCTTTTCGCCCCTCGCCGATAGAGTACCGGAGGAGGGTCACGGGTGGATCTACCTCAATCTGCTCATCAACATGGCGCAGCTGCATACCCTCAACGTCACCGTTGAGTTCGTTCGGAAGGCTTTGGGCGAGTATAGCACCCAACTTGAGCTGTCCTCGGACGGGCGCAAAGTCCGCTGGAATGGAGGTCGACTGGCTTCCCGTGTCAGCAGCGAGAGTGAAGGTTGTGACCCGTCAAGCACAGAAGGTCCGAGGAAGAGGCCGAAGCTGTCGCATGGACGCAACACACGCTCCAGCGTCTGCAATGCTCGTCAAGCGCAGGACCCAGCAGTGTCGCGGCCCCAGGCTGATCACAGGAGTCTCGCATATTCGCCAACGCTCTCACACCGTATGGCGGCTGGCGAGGAGTCGTACTCCTCGTCTGATGCCGACCACCGTGTAGCTGAAACGCTACCGCCGCGGTTCGTGCAGATACTGCATGGTGCGGAAGCGAGGAGAAGGTCAAGAACTGCTTCGCATAAGCAGACTGTGGCTACTCGTCCGAGTAACTCGCCGCCCTCCGAACTGCCACCTGCACGGGGATTCAGGCCGTGCACTCACGATGGTCAAGAAGATGACGATTCGGACGCTGACGGGGAGATGTCGACGTCGCCGGAGTCTCCTGGCGCCTTCACACTGTCACCCGCACCTCTGCCCATTCATCTCCCCTCGGCTGACAGTGATGATGAGTACGAGGAAGAGGGCTCGGACGACAGCGATGCCGAGTCCGACTCCTCCCTCGACTTCCTCGCCGCCGCTCGCCAGGCAGACCCCGAGTCCATCCGTGCCCAGGAGCGAGCGTACGACGCTCACATGGCGGAGCGGTTGGCGGAGGAAGTTCCCGGCGGGTAGCAGCGCCGCGACGGCTGGTGGTGGGAGCGGGTGCGCGTCTCCAGTGGTTGGTGTTGCTGAAGCGGAGTATCTGCATGCGAAGCTGGCGGTGCGGGTGGCGCACGCTATGCGGATATCGTTTGAAGCGGGCTGCGACGGGGGAGAATTTAGTGGTGCATGGGATGGATGGGGGCGACAGCGACGACTGTGCGGAGATGCCGGACGTCGGGCCGTGAAAGGATGCTAGAGTATGTACCCCATATTTGCAAGGTCTTAGCAATGTACCTATTGTGTCTCACATGGTGCTATGCGTCTTTTGCTCAAGCGTCCAACGCCGCCCTAGCGATCCGTGAACTGATGCTTCTCCTCCTGTCGGTATCATGGATGATGATTAAGGTTGGAAGCTAGCAGGTTGTGATGCAGGAAGATCAGCAGTTCGTGGGGAGTGGCGCTGATATTTCGACCTCCGCGGTACATGTCCGCATCATATAGCTCCATAAACCCTGTCCCTTGCAACAACGTCTGACCCGAAAGGTGTGCGATCGTATAGACGCTTTACCATGTACACCTCCTCCTCACCACACTCACCTCATTGACCTGAGCATGAGCGGTCTGGAGCTCCCTGAAGGCCCTCCCGAGGAAGCCGACCACAACGCATATACAGCGAGTCCGCGCCGCGCGTATTACGACCTTACTCGAAGCACGATGGAACACTACCCTCCCCCAGACGAGCCAGTCATGGACCCACAGATTACTGGCGGCACTTCTGGCTCGCCATACCCGCAAGGTCCGGAGCCGATGCCACCCCAGTCCGATGTCGACGACTTCTTACGCAAGAAGCGCAAAGCGCGGGAGCACAAGGCATGCTACCCGTGTCGCCAGCGAAAGGTCAAGTACGTCTTCGAGTGCGGCGGCTGTGCCACACCCCATGCTCCCGCGGGACTGATGAACATGCCACACAGATGCGACCTCTCACGGCCATGCCAGACGTGCCGTGACCGGGACCACCCGGAGTTGTGCTCATACCATCCGCCGAACAAGCGGCAGAGTGTTGACCCCAGCCATGCGATGATTAAAGCGGAAGACGGCGCGCCTCATGCCGGTTTCGTGACGCTGGGCCGCCCCGAGTTCGACCTGCTGTGCAGCAAGCTGAACGGTCTGGAGAATTCGATCGCGGAGCTGCGGCGAGAGCTGAGCAAGAACTCGACGGATCGCGTGGTGAGGCACGAGAGCAGCCCCTCTGCTGGCGCCATTAGTTCGAACGGCGATGGTCCGCAGCGAAGACCTACGCATACGGAGGTCCATGGCATTCACACCCGGAATGATGAGGGAGAGATAGTGCACTTGGGCGGCGGCTCGATCCCGGCGATGCTGTATGCTCTAGGCCAAGGGCAAGGCCAAAGTCCGGACGAGAAGATCAAGCTGCAGGAGTTCCTGGGCAAATCCATCCTACCGCTCTTCGGCCTCGATAACGAGACTGCTACGTATCCCTTTGTCGACCTCTGGGGAATGCCTTATGGCTCTCTCCAGCGGCCGCAGCAGCTTGCCAAGGCGTTGCCTCATGATGCGCAATGCCTCCAGCTCTTCCGCTGTTATCGTGATCTTGGATGGGTTATCTATCCAGGTATAGCGGAATTACCACAACTGGAGCAGGACCTTACGGAGTTCCTCATCACTAGAGCAGCAACGGCGGGCTCGACAGATGGCGTGACCGAACAGAGCATATACGGCAAGACTTATTACTGGCTAGCTATGCTCTTCGCGGTGCTTGGTAGCGGCGCTCAGTGCAGTGCCATGCCTCGGAGAGAACGAGAGCTTACATCTCAAGTCTACAGTACGTGCGATCTATACTCTCAAGCACGAGATTCGCTGATTATCCCCAGTCTGCTGCAGCTTCGAGTGCTTGCGCTACACGAACTTCCTATCCCAGCCACATCTGGAGAGCATCCAAGCCCTGATCGTCATCGGCATGGTGATCGCGAACAACGTGAATGCCGGCACCGCCTGGAGTCTCCTCGGCCTCACCATCCGCCTCGCACAGGGTCTAGGTCTGCACCGCGACTGTCCGCCCGACATCCCCACCAGCATCACCCTCGCCCGCTCCAAAACCTGGTGGGCCATCATCTGGCAGGACAGCCTCCTCTCCATGACCTACGACCGCGCGAGCACCACCGCCGACACCTCCAGCGACTCCACGCTCATGCCCCAGCACATCGCCGACGTCGGCAACTATCACGCCATCATGTACCGCCTCTGCAAGGTCTGCCTGGACATCGTCCGCGACCGCGCCGCCCGCATGGACCCCGCGGAGCAGTACACCCGCATTCTGCGCCACCGCGACGAAATCGCGGCCATCATGCGCGACTCCGCCGCCCACCTGCGCGACTCCCGCCAGTGCACCTCGACGAAGGAGACGCTGGAGCACTGGGGCCTGTACCTGCACTCCTCTTACGCCCTCTCCGAGCTCTATCGCCCGGCCATCAGCCCCAGCGCCTCGGACTCGGAGATCGCCAAAGCCTTCCGCGCGCCTTGTCTCGAGAACCTGATCAACACCGTGGAGTCCTACCTCGGACTCATCAATATCACGGCCTACGCCCGCCAGTCCTGGGCGGCGATGCATCGTGCGCTGAGTTCCGCCCTGCTGCTCGGGATCCTGGGGGAGCATACGCGCAGCGAGCGGGCGAGGAGGCTGATTGGGAGGTTTGTGGCGGTGATTGGGGATATTACGAATTCGGTTGATCCGCAGGAGATTTCGGTGCCTGTGCAGCGGGGGCTGGCGGCGTTGGGGAGGTTGAAGATCCAGGAGCCGGTGGGGAGAGGAGGAGGAGGAGGGAAGGAGGGTGGGCAGTACTCTGGCGGTGGCGGCGGTGAAGGGGCGGCATCGTTCGGGGGACATAGTAGTAATGGCGCGGCGGCGAGGGAAGAGGATGGTGCTGGTGCTGGTGCTGGTGGATTGCCGAAGCCGGATCACTCGGCACTGTTCACGCCGGCGCATTCGGAGCAGGGGAGTTTGCCGGGGGAGGATCACTCGCCGTATTCGGTGTTGAATAGTATTCTGTGGGGGGAGGCGGACTGGCGGCATCCGGAGAGGTTGGTTGTGTAGGGTAGCGGGTGGCGTACAAGCAATTCGGCCTTCGCATCCATCTCTCTTCTTCATCAAAGACTCCGTCCTCAGTGCCGTACGTCTCGCTTACTAGTAGACCTGAGCTGGGTACAGTACAATCCGGGCAGGCTTCGGTGGATAGTAGGTGGACAAAGAACACGAGCAAAGAGCAACAACATACAGCTACATACACATTCTGCACACACACATCCCCATAACCCATAACACCCATCCCATCCCATCCCATCGCACACCGGCTTTTCTAGAACATTCACAACCAACAAATATCGCTCAGTCGCCACGATTACAGTAAGATTCCCCATCATCCCTGCAAACGCCAAGCGCTATGCCAAGAAGAACATAGCACAAGCGTCTCGGCTGCAAGTCGGGTATCTCGTTTGGCGTGAAAGACCAGCGCCCGTTGAAATAAGGTAGGGAAACGCAATGCAGCATCAATACCACCGGTCAGCCTTGTCAGTGACAACAGGTTGAATGGTGGCCCGGGGATCCCGTCCTTCCCTCCAGCGCTTGGGTCTGGGAGTAGGGTCCCGAATGCTGCGATAGGAGGTGAGCTGGTAAAAAGAAGCAAGCAAGCAAGTATTCGCGGTACAATGTGCGTCCGTAAGCAATTGCTAGTCGAGTCGGAGTCCGTGGAGAAGCGAGGCGTAGTCGTTTGCTACGCCGTCGAGTGGTCGTGATTTGGATCACACCCCTTATTTCCCCTTGTTCAGTTCCATAAGCTTGACATCAAACACCAACGTGCTGTTCGGCGGGATATCCTTCCCAGCGCCCTTGCTCCCATACGCCAGGTGCGCGGGGATGGTGATCCGCCTCTCGCTCCCAATGCTCATGCCTGCGACGCCGATATCCCAGCCCTTGATCACCTCGCCACCGCCAAGCTTGAAGCTGAAGGGCTTGCCCCTCGTGTTGCTATCGAATTGCTTATTATCCTTCAGGAGCTTGCCGATGTAGCGCATGCCGACGCGGTCGCCCTTCTTGGCGGCGGGACCGGTGCCGAGCTTCTTGTCGTCGATGGTGACGCCTTGGATGGTCTTCACGCCAAGGGTAGTTTTCAATTTGTCGTCCTTGCCAGCGGTCTTTTCGGAGGCCTTGGCGTCCTTGGTGGGAGTGGGGCCCTGCTCGAGGTCCTTGGCGAAGGAAACCTTCTTGTCAGACTTGGCGGAGGATGGAGCCTCAGCAGCCTTCTCTTCGGCCTTGGGCGCGGTGGCAGCGGTGCCATCGTTCTTCTTCTGCTTCTTGAGCTGTTTCTTGCTCAACTTCGGCTCAGTCTCGCCAGGCGACGCTTTCTGGATCAGTTCATCCAGAGTCTGCGTCTCGGCCTCCTCCTCAGCTGGGCGCTTCTTGTTGGCCTTCTTATCCGAGGTCTTCTTCTCCGCGGCCTTCTTCGGTACCTCGATGAGCTTGGGCGCCTCCTCCTCGAGCACCTCGGTGACGCGCGGGTCCTCCATGTCGTCAAGCGCATCCATCTCGTCGTCGTCGAGCTCGTCCTCACTGGGCTCGAGGTCGTAATCCTCGTCGGACTCATCATCCGGGTCGTACATATCCTGGTGATCGTGGTCGGGCGCGACGTAGTTGCCGGTCAGGTAAATGCTGTGGGTGCCGGTGACCTTGAAGAAGACCATCTCCTTCTCGCCAATGGTCAGGTCCAGCGGCTGTTGGTAGTTCTGCAAGCTTGTCAGCATGAAGCAACTAAAGCGTGAATACAAGCTATCTCACCTTTTCCGGATCGAGCGTGCAGATGACAAACTCCTCAATCACCTCCTCGCCATCCTCGCTGTCCTCATCCTCATCCGAGTCGCTAGCGGGCATCTTGCCCTTGGCCTTGACAGACTTGGAGACACCATTCACGCCGTTCGTCTTCGGCTCCTCATCATCATCATCATCCACGTCCATGCCATCCACCTCGCTGAGCTTCTTGAGAGCAGCCTCAACCCGAGCCTGCTTGGTCTTGGACGGGTCGCTCGGGCCACCATTCACATCCTCGTCTTCATCTTCATCTTCCGAGTCGTCGCCATTCACGCCCAGCATGGCCTCCATCTCGTCAGCATCGAACTCTTCCTCATCGTCCGAGTCGTTTTCATCACTGTACATATCCGAAGCATCCAGCGGCTGGCGGATGATTTTGAGCGTGGCGCGAGGAACAGCACCCTCGTCGCCCAGGGGCGCGGCGGTGGGGTCGATGGCGGCCATGGTGATACGGAAGGCGGCGGGGACGTCTCCACCCGCGATCACGGCGGTGTCGTCGGGAATGACTTCTTGGCCGAACATGGCCATGGGCAGCATGCCGGACATGGTGGCTGCGGTGTGGGTGTGGGCGGGTGTGTTTTACAGGTGTATGCGGTCGACCTTCGTTGGTCTGTGAAAGATGTTCTGGTCCTTCAGCGAGCGTGAAAGACGAGGGACGTTGGGAGGTTGGGTGTGTGAAAGAGGGTGCAATGGAGGAAGCGGTCGAGGTGTTGAAGCTTTCAGACAGAAAGTTTTGCAGCTCGCAAAGCTGCTCGAACTCTTGGCAGATCAAGCCTGAGGCATACATCCCATCCTAAGGTCTGTCTGCCTGTTTGCCTTGCCGTGAGCGTGGGAGAGAGCACGCAGGTGGTGCACATATGACTTCGCACATATGACTTCGCACATGACTTCGCCAACAAGATGCTCGCTGGACACTCGATAGAGCACACGGCCACCACGCGGCCGCCCGAACGTGAACGCTAACAAGAAGATGGGTTCGCGACTGGAGGAGAAGTCCAAACTCGTCCGCAAGCGCATCGAGGGCCACACCTTCGAGCATGAGGGCGGCGAGGAGTACGACGGCTCCAAGTTCGGCGGCTTCACCGATTACTTCCGGCGCAAGAAGATCAAGCTGCAGAATCTGGACGCGCAGTTGCGGGCGCAGTCGGAGGACAAGGCCAAGATCTTCAAGGGGGTCGTGTGTCATGTGAATGGGTATACGCAGCCGTCGCTGAACGATCTGCATACCATGGTGGTGCAGTATGGGGGTGGGTTCATACAGTATCTGGATGGGAAGACCATGGTGACGCATGTACGTACATACCTTATACATCCCGGTATTGCAAATCCAGGCTTTGACCCCTTCGCTGCGGAAGGGCCCCGAATCCTGAGCCATATATACGTGCCTTCCTATAGTGGCGTTGTATTGGAACGCGTGCTAACAAGTATCCTCCTGCATAGATCATCGCGAGTAACTTGACGTAAGCAAGCATCCGTCTCAATGTTGATATACGCACCTGCTAATATTGCCCGCTCTAGCCCAAAGAAGAAAGAAGAGTTCAAACGCTACCGCATCGTCAAGCCAGCCTGGATCGTAGACAGCGTCAATGCCGGCAAGCTCCTTCCCTGGGATGCCTACCGCGTCGTCGACGAAGGTGTCGGACAGAAAGTACTCGGCTTTGAGAACGGCAACGTTGTCACTCAGGCGAACCGGAAAACCCAGGGCTACAAGGAGCAGACTGATACGAGTTGGTATACCAGTCAGCTGAAAGCCAAGGAGCTTCAGAGGTCTGAGAGCTCTTCGCGAAAGCAGCCGAGCTTTACGCAGACCATCACGCCGCAGGAGGAGATCGAGGATGAGGAGTGGCCCTTACCGGAGATTACCAGCTCGATTGAGCGGGCGTTGGAGGAAGCGGATGATTTCGAGGATGACGAGCTGCCAGAGTCCGTTGAGCGATCGGAAGATGCGCTTGACACTACGACAAAGCTCGAGACGCCTCCTCCCACCAGCCCACCACCTGCACCCGCAGACCATAGCGTCACAGGTCGCCCGATACCAGAACCCGAGCCGAGAAAATCCCCTGCAAACCAGACCACACCCCTCCGCCCACGTCAAGGCTCGCAAGAACCCGACTACTCCATGGCCATCGTCCGTGACTCCGCCGCCCTCCGCTCCCTCTCCCCCACCCGCCTCGCCACCATGACCGCCGAAGAGCACAACGCCCTCCTCCTCTCCGACCCCCGCATCCGCAAATCCACCGTCGTGCACCCGGACTTCCTCGAGCAGTATTACCGCGAGTCCCGCCTCCACCACCTCTCCACCTGGAAGGCGGACCTCAAAGCCCAGCTCCAAGCCCTCGCGGCCGAGAAATCGGCGTCGCAGAAGCGAGAGCAGCAGCAGCTGAAGATGAAGAAGCTGCCGGGTCAGAGGCGGTATATCATGCATGTTGATTTCGACTCCTTCTTCGCCGCTGTATCATTGAAGAAGTACCCTCAGTACATCGATAAACCGGCCGTCGTGGCTCATGGCAACGGCTCGGGGTCCGAGATCGCGAGTTGCAATTACCCGGCCCGTGAATTCGGTGTCAAGAATGGGATGTGGATGCGGCGCGCGCAGGAATTGTGTCCGGAGGTCAAAGTCCTGCCGTACGATTTCCCGGGGTACGAGGAGGCGAGTAGGAAGTTCTATGATGCGGTTCTGGCTACGGGTGGCGTTGTGCAGAGTGTGAGTATTGATGAGGCGCTGGTGGATATTAGCATGATATGTTTTGCGCAGAGTGGAACGGACGGCGTGAAGAGGAATGAGGGCGGTGTCTTTCGCGAGCAAGCTAAGGCGGATGACATTGCGCAGAAGATGCGGGATGAGGTGTTGGAGAAGACGGGTTGCGCCGTCTCGGTCGGTATCGGCGGGAACGTCCTACTCGCCAAAGTGGCGCTGCGCAAAGCCAAGCCTGCCGGGCAGTACCAGCTCCGCCCGGAAGAGGTCCTCGATTTCATCGGCCACCTCGAAGTGCAGAACCTCCCCGGCGTAGCCTGGAGCATCGGCGGCAAACTCGAGGACATCGGCGCCAAACTCGTCAAAGACCTCCGCGAGCTGACGAAGGAGAAACTGATCAACACCCTCGGCCCCAAGACGGGGGAGAAGCTCTATGAGTACGCACGCGGCATCGACCGCGCCGAAGTCGGGGACCAGGTAGTGCGGAAATCCGTCTCCGCGGAGGTGAATTGGGGCGTGCGGTTTGAGAACCAGGAGCAAGTGGATGAGTTCATGCACGGGTTATGCGGGGAGCTGCAGAAGCGGTTGTGGAAGGAGCAGGTCAAGGGGAGGCAGTTGACGATGAAGGTGATGCGGCGGGCGGGAGATGCGCCGCGGGATCCGCCGAAGCATCTGGGGCATGGGCGGTGCGAGACGGTGAGTCGGAGTGTGCTGTTGGGGGTGGCGACGAGCGAGCAGGGGGTTCTTGTTAGGGAGGCGATTGCTATGATGAAGTCGTTCAATATCTCGCCGGGGGAGTTGAGGGGGATTGGGGTGCAGATGCAGAAGTTGGAGGGGGTGAAAGTGGGAGTTGGGGTGGAGGGGGATCGGGAGTTGGGGAGTCAGCGGAGGTTGCCCTTTAAGACTGGGCAGAGCTCGAAGATGCCAGTGGTGGCGAAGGAGGTGGTGGAGGGCTCTGAGGGCGAGAAGGCGGCTGAGGATCCGATATTGGATGATGTCAAGACGCCCGTGAAGGCGCAGCGCTTCGTGGATGCTAGCAACTTGCCCGGGGTGCCTGTTCGACCGGCCAACCCGAGCACGCCGAGTAAGAGGTTATTGAATACACTAGGCACGCAGTTCGTCTTGCCCACGCAAGTCGATCCGAGCGTGCTCGCCGAGCTGCCGGAGGATATCCGGTCCAAACTCGCCAAGCTCGTCAGGCCTTCTGCCCCGCCACCTCCGCCAGCCAAAGCGGAAGCCGGGCCAGCAGCACGACCACTCTCGCGCGCTCAGTCGCCTACCACTATCGTCGCTCTACCGAACCAGTCGCAGCTGGACCCGAGTATCCTCGACGCTTTACCGGAAGATGTCCGCGCAGAGATCTTGGGCTTCTACAACAACAACAAGTCACCAGGCAACAGGAAACGAGGCGAGCAAGCCCTGCTCCCGCAATCGCCGCGGAAAGTCCGCTCGGTGCCCATAACCAAACAGCCTCTGAAACGGAAACGAGGCGGTGGGCTCTTTGCAGGCCGCGCACGCAGTAACCTGCGGAGCGCCGACAACCCCACCCTAACACAAGCGAACTTTGTCGCGCGTCCCGGAGAGTCGACACCTCCAGCACGACGACGGCGGCGGAGCCAACACCACAGCAACCGATACCGATGGCGAACCAGCAGCAGCGCAAGCGGAAGGAACAGTGGACCCGGAGTTCCTCGCCGCTCTGCCAGAGGATGTCCGTCGAGAAGTACTGGCTCAGCAACGGAATGCCCGGCTACAGCGTGCGGGGGGAATCGATCTCTCGCTTCATCAGCGGAGTAAAGCACAGCGTCACAACAGGAAGAAGAAAACAGGAGATGAAGAAGCGGCGCTGCTGGAACGAGTCCTGGTGCTGCCTCCACGACCTGCTAAACCGACGTTTACCTCGCGGAAACTGACCGAGCTCCCGAATCTGAGGGAAGCGGTTCGAGCGTGGTTTCTGGAGTTCGCGAACGAGGGGCCGTATGAGGAGGATGTGGTGGCGCTGGGGCGGTATTTGGGGGATGTGGTGGTGGAAGAGAGGGATGTGGGGAAGGCGGGGGCGGTGGTTAGGTGGTTGGGGTGGTTGGTTGGGGAAGTGGGAGGAGGAGAAGGAGGAGGGGAGGAGTATGCGAGGGAGGAGTGGGCGAGGGGGTTGGAGCGGATACGGGAGGGTGTGCAGAGGGCTGCGGGTGAGAGGGGACTGGGGAGGTTGGAATTGGGATAGGAAAGGCGCCTGTTGGATACTACTGCTTTGAGATACCCCAGCCTGTACGTAAAGAGGATTACCCCGCGACGCAGCCTTCTCCAGTGCGTTCGCCGGCTTCTCGCCATGCCCTCAAGCACTCCCAACCACCTTCACGACCGCCGGCCCGGGCTCGTCGTCCCGGAACCACTCAGCGTGCAGCTTCTTCATCGTCTCGGCCTGCTGCATTGCGCCGGCGTCCTCCAGCGGCTGTCAACAGCTCCGCCGTCTTCTCCAGCGCGAGCCGGTAGCTCTTGAGAGCGGCGAGGGCGGTGGCGAGCTCCGTGTGCAGGTTGGTCTGCTCGTGGGTGTCAGGATAGAAGGCTACGTATCGTGAGATCTCGGAGGGATGTGACTTACCGCTTGGTTGATGGCCGCCTTGGCGGGAAAGTGGGAAGAAGGAGGGTCTGTCCATTGCGTGGTGGTCTTCTGTTTCGTGCTCGTACGCAGTCAGTATGGCTGAAAGAGGCTTGGGTAAGGCATGACTGCTTACTGATGGTGTAAGCTGCTGGTATACGATGATACTGGAGGTTTTACTGGCAGGGGACAAAGTGCGCGGTACAAGGCGAATACATATAGGTGAGAATATAACGACATCGTGTGGGGGCTGCAAACGGAGTGAACGAAAGTCTTGGCTGCTCGTTGGGGAAGGAACGGGAATGCGGTCGCGGGATTGACATACGCCACGCTGAAGAAAGGAGGACTCACGAGTAATCGTTGGGCATTTTCGACATGGCAACTATGACCTTTCATTCGCGAGGTGGCACAATGATTTAACTGCCTTCGTCTTCCATGTTCCTCTTCCTTCAAAAGCCCGAAAGGCTCTTGTTCTTGGCGCTGGGAGCCATTGCCCTCACACTGTCGGGTTTGATTGTTACTGATGCAATATGGAAGGTGCACCGCACTCTGGTCATGCTGTGATAACACAGGTCCAATGACAAAGAGCGGTCCACTGTGCGGGACCCGTTGCTGAATACTCCTTGCATTCCTTGTGCAACCTCACCCGGACGCCAGGCAGAGCCGGCCCGGGGCAGGGATCGCTCTTTCAGCATATAATGAGACTGCTCCCTGTCTCCGATAAGGCAAGCAAGTAGAGTCGTTCCTTTTGTGCCCAACATGGGTCAATATTGGCGTATCGTTAACATCGACAAGGCGCAGGCGTTGAGAAACCGCGAGGGTCTCAAGTTGTGGGAGCTCTTATCAAATTGTGAAGCCGAGCAATTGGTGGACTTGCTCAAAGTGCCCAAGCTGCGACTCTACCATTTCGGTCCGGCAACGGTGGCGAATGCTCGCGCCAAGAGGTACTCATCGAGCCGGCTCTTCAATATTCAACCCCAAGCTAATTCACTCGCATGTAGCATGTCCAGCAGACTCATCAGTCTGCCCCAGGAGCTCATCGATGAATCACCGCCTTGATCCCGGTGGGACCAGACCTCATCAGCCTGGCTCTCACATGCTCGTACTTCTTCCGCCTGCTCGCTCCCGCCGTCGCCCAGTCCGTGGTCGAGTGCGAAGCCCCCTGGGCCGGAAACCGTCTAATCACCGTGGGCGACTACGCCAACGGCGTCCCATGCTTTCTCAGTCCCGAAGACGTACGCGCGATTGCTGCCCGAGGCGCGGACGAGAGCGAATGGGACTTGGAGGAGGATGCCGAGACGATCGAGCGGAACCCTTTGTACGCTATGAAGACCGAGGAGGTATCGGATCGACTCGATACGGACGAGATCTCCGTGGAGTACCGCGGGCCTTGGTGCGAGTTCGCTGCGTACCGCCGTCGTTGGGGCATCCCGCTTCGAATCAGACGGCTGGTGCACCTGCGTCTGAGCGCTGCGGAGGTGGGATTGCTCGACCGGCTTTCGCTCCCCCCGGACTTCGGTACTCACCATGGTGCTGTGCTTCGCTGTCTCGAGCTCAAGGAGTACGTTCGAGACGACTTCATCGCGTGCTCGGAGTATGCCTACAGCCTCGGCGAAGTCCTATCTTGCTTTACGCGATGGACCGATGACGGTGAGTCGGGCCGGTGGGCGGGACGCAGGTTCGACATCACTGTGCAGCAGCACGTGGATGATAGATGGAGGGATGTCAGCGAGGAAGCTGTGGAGTGGCTGCGTGACTCTAATTTGGAGCCGCGAGCGGATGGCAAGCGCGCTTGAGGCGAAGGCTGTTGCAAGTAAGGTACGACTTTGATTGCTAGTAAATGATGCCGCGGTACGAGAGGTGCTGGTGGGTCTCCGACGTGGTTCGAGAGCCGGGATGTCAGCTCCCTGACGGAGACAAGCACTGCCTCTCGGTAGGTCACAGATATTCCCCAGCAATTCGATATCTTAGCGCACATATGCGTGGCATCAATTGTATGCTGGCACCGACACAATTCCTAAACGAAAGTGAGAGTAGCAGCAGTCACAGACCGCACCAACTCTTCAATATCAGACCTGACGTTCGAAAAGTCCTGTCCATCTTCGGCACAAACCTGCACGCCCTTCCTCACATACTGCTCCGCGCCCAGGTTGGGCGGGTGCAGAAGCATGAACACGCCAGACTGCGCGTACTCGGCCAGGTAAGCGCACAGGAAGCTCGCTTTGGTGCTATGGTCGTCGTCTAGGTGTCTCGATCCCAGCAGAGACCTCTTTTCGCCATTGCCATTTGGGACGTCGAATGAGAGCGCTCGTTGCTGCTGCGCGCGGTAGCGGCTGTCAGATTTAGTTATTGACATCCTGCCTATCATGACGTGCGATTCAAGTATGACGGAGCCTCCGGAAACGCTGCCGTACGGGTTGAGCTCGTCTCTGTTGGTCGTTATCTCGAGTACCTTGGCTGTCAACCCGTACCATCTAGTACCCCTGATAGGACCGTAGCGCTGGCCAACGCGTCTCTTAGTGGCGAGCTCGTAGGATACTGAGGAGTCCTGAGAAGCCCACGACCACGAGGGACATCTGTACTCCTTGCTCTTGCGGCCGTCCCCCTCCCTTCGCCACATGAGTCCGATCATGACAGTATCCTTCCAGATGCCGGCGTGATACTGCACACGCTTGTTCAGATAGGTCGCTTTCGATCTTGGCCGACTCCTTCGCCCAGTCGAGAGCATCTCCTTGCAAGATACAGAGCGCATCAATCCAGACGTACCGAATGCCCAGCTTGATGGCGACGGTGGAGCTGTCCCGGACGGTGAGTGACAGCGAGGCAACGCTAAAGCCGCCCATTCTCGCCTCTACGTTGAACTTGGTAGTCAACCATTCTCGCGCAACGGGATAACCCCGGCAATAACCCAGTGCGGCATATCTCAACTCTCTGTCAAGGATCGACAGTCGCGCAGTCTCAACTAAACGGACACGATCAGGCGAGCCAGCTGCTGGTTGCAAGTCTACAAGCCGGGAAGGAGTCAGGGTCGAGCCGCTCCACGGGCAAATCAGACGGGACGTCGGCTCGGGTACAGGCGTGATCTGCCTCAATGGCAGGCACCTCGTAGGTGTGGTGTTGCGCAATACCAGATTGTACTTCCACGTTTGCTCAGCCGGCGGGCACTGAACCAGCCACGACCAGACAGTTTCAAAGGCACCCTCAGACGCAGTGTTGGCGCTCACTCCACGGACCCAGTGCATACCAGCGTCCGCGGCAGGGTCGTGTTCTGTAGTGAAGCAGGCAAGCGGTCGCCCCCGAACGCAGACAGGAGACTTCGCATCGCTCCTGTATTGTTCGCGGCCGAGCCTCCCGACACCAGTACATGAGGGGTCCCCGAAATGAAGTAGGGTGTCGAGGGTGCTGATGCACAAATGCACAGCGCCCGTTGCTCTGTCGGCTGTCGAGTAGCCGCACTCGGGGGCCGTGTCGTGCCATGGCCTACAGCTTGTCAAAACCAGTAGTGTGAGACTCTTCGATAGCGGGCAGTGGGAGAGAGCGAGCGGTAGGGAAATGCTGACGCCACGCCACGCCACCGTCTTCTATCGCAAGCAGAAGCTCATATATGTCTTGGCGGTCGATCGGGAAGGGTCACGGGAGATGGAGCTCGTGCAGCCGAGATCTGGCTGCGAACATGTGCACGGACTGCCCCGCTGTTCTCGGTCCTGGTCTCCATAGCTCCATCATCGGCATGCCGCCGTGTGTTTGACCACCACCACCACTACCTTACTCACGACTGCCGTCTGATCTGCTTCTCATATTGCATCTTGGTCGTAGCATGTACACCACCCTCTGTACTCCTACCGCCGTATGATCGAAAGGACTCTAGGGGGACTCAGCAGGTCAACAAGACGAGACGCGCACAGCCGAAACAGGAAAGCCAATTCAGGCGGGATCCCGACGCGACGAGCCGCAGCTGTCATCCGTCCGCCGCCGCCATCACCACCCACTCGGCCCACCTCCACTTCACTCCACTCTCCGCTCTCCGCTCTCCGTCTACCCGTAGTATCGCTATCCATCGCTGTTGCCGACCGATGACCTGAGCCCAGCGGTCGCGGCCATCGACGGGAGGTGTACGATAATGTCGGCATGACGCTGCTCAAGCACACGAACGGGAGCGGCAGCAGCAGCCTTCGGACGGATGCCGGGCGACATGGCTCCACCGAGAGCTCCGGCGCGGACTCGTTGCGCTCGACGGACACGGTCAAGGGGCCTTTCGGGAGCTTTGGGAAGCAGGGCGGGCAGAAGGAGGGTAGACCGCCGGTGAGGGTCAACACCAACAAGAGACTGCAGTACGTATACCCGTCGCCTCAAGGTCGGAGGGCTGGGCATGTGTGGCGCGTGTTGTTGCTTGAGATGGAAGAGCGTGCGCATTGTGACCTTGCACGTTGTTGACTTATATAGCATTGCGCATTGCAATCTGTGCTCACGGGAGTGACAGCGGCTCGGTGGAACAAAACGCGGAGATATCTGGGACAGCAAGGAAGCAGTACTATGGGGGCGTGGGCAGACACACGCAGCTAACAGTAGTGCATCCAGACTCGAACGTAAGGATTCGGAGGTGTCGCCACTCACCGTCAAACCCGCACCAGCCAATGCGCGCGGTACTATCGCACCATGGGAGCAACAAGAGACGCCGTCGCCGGCCGCCCAGCTGAACAACTATCGTAGCGATCTTTCCGTCTTGCAAGCCTCCGGTAACATCCCATCGATCACGCAGCAGCCGCCGTCTGCTATATCACCCTGGACGACTAGCAACGACACGGGTCCACCGATGGCGACCTCGATATTCGCGGGCAGCTTCTACAATGACTCGAGCGAGAACCTGGGCCAGGTATCGCCTGGCTTCTCGCCGCCAGATGGCATGCGCTTTCCCACAGATGGTAACGACCGCAGACCGTCTGTCGCCACCGTGTCTTCGACAGGATCCAAGTCAAGCTTCAGTGGCAAGTACAAAAAGAAGCTGCAAGGCTTCTTTGGCGAGGAGTACCCGGGTGCGGACGACTCAGGGAGCAGGCAGAACTCGGAGACGAGCTCGATGCAGGGTGG
>NAJQ01000016.1:26582-114051 GCA_005059865.1 Friedmanniomyces simplex
GGTGAGCGGACCGGGCCTGGGCGGACGGCAAGCTGCAGGCTCGGGAGCATTTCTGCAACGCGACGCGTTCGTCATCTCTCAGCAGCTTGAGGAGACATAAGGCAGACGACGACAAGGGGCAGATCCGCGCATAGAGCAACGCATAGAACAACAGCTTGTGCAAACACACAAGTGGCGCACTTGCAAAACACAAAATCCACTCTTTAAGAGAGGAATGTGGAAAGTGCGACCTCCCGATCAACTTTTCTCAGCATCTCAAATTTCCTCGCTAGACGTATACCCGTCGCCTCAAGGTCGGAGGGCTGGGCATGTGTGGCGCATGTTGTTGTATGAGGTGGAAGAACATGCGCGTTGTGACCCTGCGCGTTGGTGACTTGCATAGCATGGCGCATGACAATCTATGCACACGGGAGTGACAGCGGCTCGGTGGAACACAGCGCGGAGATGTCTGGGGTAGCAAGGAAGCGGCGCTATGGTGGCTACAGGCGAGACACGCAGCTAACAATAGTGCATCCAGACTCGAACGTAAGGATTCGGAAGTATCGCCACTCACCATCAAACCCGCACCAGCCAACGCGCGCGGTACTATCGCACCATGGGAGCAACAAGAGACGCCGTCGCCGGCCGCCCAGCTGAACAACTATCGCAGCGATCTTTCCGTCTTGCAAGGCTCCGGTAACATCCCATCGATCACGCAGCAGCCGCCGTCTGCTATATCACCCTGGACGACTAGCAACGACAAGGGTCCACCGATGGCGACCTCAATATTCGCGGGTAGCTTCTACAATGACTCGAGCGAGAACCTGGGCCAGATATCGCCTGGCTTCTCGCCGCCAGATGGCATGCGCTTTCCCACAGATGGTGACGACCGCAGACCGTCTGTCGCCACTGTGTCTTCGACAGGATCCAAGTCAAGCTTCAGTGGCAAGTACAAGAAGAAGCTGCAAGGCTTCTTTGGCGAGGAATACCCGGGTGCCGACGACTCAGGGAGCAGGCAGAACTCGGAGACGAGCTCGATGCAGGGTGGGCCGTTGCCAGCCTTTGCGCCGGGTGGCGGCTCAAGGAATCGCAACAATTCCATGAATGATGCCATGCTGCGTAGTGGACCGCCGAGCCCGACCAATAACTCGAGACCACGGACACCTGCGGCTGGACCCAGTAGCGAGGTTACGCCGTGGGTGTATCAGGACATGCAGGTGCGTAGCTAGGTGGCGCTTGCCTCGAACTCCATGCGGCAGCAGCTGACGATGTGCATAGGACTCGCCGCGCCCTCCGGACTCCTTCTTTCCTGATCAGCATAACACCCGAACACCGAAGCACTCCGTCTCGACCCACCACCGCTTGCACCTGCCGGGCCACAGACACAACCGCAGCAATGAAGAGAAGCATAGCATTAGCCAAGCATACCCGCTGCGGCCGTCAACGAGCCGGGAGCAGTCGTACGGTGAGGTGGGCCGTAACCGGCAAACTTCCGCCATGAGCTCAGCAGTCAATTTGAAAAGTCGCGCAACATCTCCCACGCCAAGCTCGCACAGCGCGCAGAGTCGCAACGCGTACAATGAGCGGACATCAGGAGATGGAGGCGCAGGCCACAAACGGTCGCTCTTAGCACGCATGACGGGCCGACATAAGCATGACAAGCCTTCCGTCGAGACCTTGCAGACGTCAAATTCCACGACCTCGCTTCCTCCGAACAACGCAGCGCTCGGCAAGACACGCGCAGATACGAAGTCCATCGCAAAGCCTTCCAAGGCGACCCTTCGACCGGATGTCGCAAATGGTGGTGTTCCACAACGCAAGGAGTCTCGGCTGCCTTTCAAGAACAAGAGAGGGGACACTGTCTTAGACGTGCGAGCTAAGGATCCCAATGCGCCTTTGCCGGAGGATGGCTCGGCTTTGTGGCATCTGGACACAGACATGTCGCACTTGGAGGGCGTTGTCGACCGGAAGAACCCACCCATGACGCCGCCTAAGGGCGAGATATACACCGGTTGGCCCGGCGAGCTTCCTGTCGCCAAGCAAGCTCCGCAAAGCGAAGAGGCTGGCACGTGGGATGCACCTGATAGCTGGGCTGTCAAGAGAGTCGCAGATGTGAACCAAGGACGGCTTGGCGAACTCGATGAGGATGGTAACGTAGCGCGGGATGAGGATCCTGGGGCTATGTATTTTATGCGCATCTTTCGAGCCGACAGTACTTTTGCAGTGATATCGGCGAGCCTGAGTACGACGGCGGCGGATCTGATTGGCATGATGGCGAAGAAGACCTTCTTGCAGGAAGAGCTGGACACGTATCAGCTTGTCATCAAACGGCAGGAAACAAGTCGGCAGCTGGAGCAAGGCGAGCGACCGTTGGTGATTCAGAAGCGACTATTGGAAATGGCCGGCTACCAGCAAGCGGACCGGCTGGAAGACCTCGGGCGAGAAGACCATGGGTACCTATGTCGCTTCACGTTTTTGCCGGCCAAGATGAGCGGCTACTCTAGTCTGGACCGCGACCCTGGGTTCAACAAGCTGCAGCGCTTCAACCATATTGACCTTTCTGGACGGAACCTAGTCACGATACCGATCACGCTGTATCAGAAGGCGACGGAGATCATCACATTGAATCTTTCGAAGAATCTGACGTTGGACATACCTAAGGACTTCGTGCAGAGTTGCACTTCGTTGCGCGAGATCAGGTTCACTGGCAATGAGGCATGGAGACTGCCACAGAGCTTGACGATGGCAGGCAAGCTGACCTTGCTCGATGTTTCGAACAACCGACTCGAGCAGCTGGATAACGCCGATTTGGGAAGGCTGTCGGGCTTGCTCAGCTTGAAGCTGTCGAACAACAAACTCACCGGCGTGCCGTCATACTTTGGGTCGTACCATGCGCTGCGCAGTCTGAACCTGTCGTCCAACTCGCTGAGCGATTTTCCGGATGCGCTGCGGCAGCTCGGTACTCTGGTCGATCTAGACGTCAGCTTCAATTCGATTTCCAGTCTGGGCAACATGGGCATGCTTACGAACCTTGAAAGGCTATGGGCGACGAACAACAAGCTCTCGGGACCATTCGACGAGTCTTTCAAGGCCTTGGTCAACCTGAAGGAAATCGATGCTCGCTTCAACGCTATCAGCAACATCGACATCGTGTCGCAGTTGCCGAAGCTGGAAATGCTGATGCTGGGCCATAATTCCATCTCGCAGTTCGAGGGCTCCTTTACGCGGCTAAAAGTGCTGTTCCTGAACCACAACCCCGTCACGAATTTTGACTTGAACACGCCTGTCCCGTCGCTGTCCGTGCTCAATATGGCCTCCGCGAAGCTGTCGAGACTGCCGGATGCGCTGTTCATGAAGATGTCGGGACTGACGAAGCTGACGATCAGTAAGAACCATTTCGTCCAGCTCTCGTCGCACATTGGACTGCTGTCGAAGCTAGAGTATCTCAGTATCGCGAAGAACGAACTCAACCGCTTGCCGGCGGAGATTGGCCGGCTGACGGAGCTGCGATATTTGGACGTGCGCGAGAACAATCTCGGCCAGCTTCCGCCGGAGATCTGGTACGCGAAGCGCTTGGAGACGCTCAACGTGTCCTCCAACGTGCTTGCCGATTTCCCGAAGCCGGGTGCTCCGCTGCCACCTTTGCCGGAAGCCATCGCCACGCCCGCGCTGACGCCGGGTGTCTTGGGCACCAGCCCGGATTTCGAAGAACTCGGTAAACTCGAGGACTTCCAGATGCGGCGGCCCAGCCAGGCGAGCGGGATGCTCTCGATCGCCTCCTCACCCGGGACGGCGTCGCGGAAGGGCTCGGTCGTGTCGTACAGCTCGTCGAAGCCGACGTTGATTGGTAGGGCCAGCACGGCCAGCGCGACGGGCACCATCACGCCCACCGCTCGCAAGGACTCGACGTTGAGCAGTAGACTTGCCACGACGTTCTCGACCAGTCTGCGGCACCTGTTCCTGGCGGATAATCGGTTGGAGGACGATGTCTTTTACGAGCTGGTGCTGCTGCCGGAGCTGAGGATTCTGAATATCTCGTATAACCAGCTGTACGATATTCCGCCTAGGACGATCAGGAGGTGGACGCATCTGACCGAGCTGTATCTGTCCGGCAATGATCTGACCAGCTTGCCGTCCGAGGACTTGGAGGAGGGGAGTAGTCTGAAGGTATTGCATATCAACAACAACAAGTTCCAGGTTTTGCCTGCGGAGCTGGGCAAGGTGCAGAAGCTGGCGATCTTGGATGTGGGCAGTAACATGCTGAAGTACAACGTCTCGAACTGGCCGTACGACTGGAATTGGAACTGGAATCACCAATTGCGGTATCTGAACTTGTCGGGCAATAAGCGCTTGGAGATCAAGCCTACGGCGCAATCGCTGAGTGGTAGAGATCAAAGAGACCTGACGGACTTTTCGAGCTTGACGAACTTGAGGATATTGGGCCTGATGGATGTCACCCTCACCATTCCGAGCGTACCAGATCAGGCACCGGATCGGAGAGTGCGGACTGCGGGCAGCGTCATTGGCACGACGATGCCGTACGGTATGGCGGACACGCTGGGCCGGAACGAGCACCTCTCCACCGTCGACCTGGTAGTCCCACGCTTCCGCGGCCACGAGGACGAGACACTCATCGGACTCTTTGATGGACAGAGTCTGTCTTCGGGCGGCAGCCGTGTTGCCAAGTTCCTGCATGAAAAATTCAAGCACCACTTCATCGAGGAGCTCGACAAGGTGAAGGCGGGCGAGAGTGCGGCGGATGCGCTTCGTCGGACTTTCTTGGGCTTGAACAAGGACTTGGCGACTGCCGCGACGCAGGCCCTGGATGCGAAGGAGCACCCTAGTAGTGCGCTGGTGCACCGTGGTAGTATCTCCGGGCCGACACTTGATGAAGACGATCTCGCTTCTGGAGCGGTGGCGACGGTTATGTACTTGCACGGCATGGAACTGTATATGTCCAATATCGGCGATGCGCAGGCTCTTCTTATTCAGTCCGAAGGCGGACACAGGGTTCTGACGAGGAAGCACGATCCAGCCGAGACTTTGGAGCGAGCGCGCATTAGGGAGGCGGGCGGCTTTGTGTCAAGGCAGGGGAAACTGAACGATCAGCTCGACGTCTCGAGGGCTTTCGGGTATGTGCAGCTCACGCCGTGCATCATCGCCGCGCCGCATATCACCCGGGTCGACATTAAGGAGTCGGACGAGATGATCTTGCTGGCCTCGCGCGAGCTGTGGGATTACCTCACGCCGGAGTTTGCGGTGGATGTCGCCAGGCAGGAGCGCGGCGACCTCATGCGCGCGGCGCAGAAGCTGCGTGATCTGGCGATTGCGTTTGGTGCGACGGGCAAGATTATGGTGATGATGGTTGGTGTTAGCGATCTGCGCAAGCGCGAGAAGGCTCGTTTCCGGACGCACAGCATGAGTATGGGCCCGTCTGGATCGCCGGACGACTACTTCACTACTGTGACGCGGAAGGGCAAGAGTCGCCGAGACGCTGTAGGAGACTCGAAGCTCGCTCGCCTGGACCAGGAGGTGGATGCGCCGACTGGGGATGTCACGCTCGTGTTTACGGATATCAAAAACAGCACGATCATGTGGGAGACGTATCCCAATTCCATGCAGTCCGCCATCAAGATGCACAACGAGGTCATGCGCCGGCATCTGAGGATCATCGGCGGGTACGAGGTCAAGACTGAAGGTGATGCTTTCATGGTCGCCTTCCCCACCGTCACGAGTGCGCTGCTCTGGGCTTTCACCATCCAGACGCAACTGCTCGAGGTGCAATGGCCACAGGAGATCATGTCGAGCGTGCACGGCGAGGAGGTGCAGGACGCTGATGGCAACGTCATCTTCCGGGGTCTGAGCGTGCGCATGGGCATTCACTGGGGCCGTCCGGTGTGCGAGATTGATCCCGTGACGAAGCGTATGGATTACTTTGGTCCGATGGTCAACCGCGCCGCCAGAATCGAGGGTGTCGCAGACGGTGGACAGATCTGCGTGTCCTCCGACTTTATCCAGGAGGTACAGCGTATGCTTGAGAGCCATATCGAGAGTGACCGGACTGGATCGACTGGGTCTGAGGACACGCTGAGCGACGATATCATGAGCCAGGCGATCCGTCGCGAGCTGCGCTCTCTTAGCAGTCAAGGCTTCGAAGTCAAGGATCTCGGGCAACGGACCTTGAAGGGTCTTGAGAACCCGGAGTACATCTACCTCATGTACCCGCACTCGCTGGCCTCGCGACTAGTGGTGCAGCAGCAGAAAGCGGAGGCGGAGAAGAACCGCATGGACAGCAGTCAGAGGGCTTCCGAGCAGCGCGACCGGCCGGAACTCACAGTCGACACGGAGAATGTGTGGGGTCTCTGGAACGTCAGCCTGAGGCTGGAAATGCTGTGCAGTTCGCTCGAGAGCACGGGTGCGTCGTCGCTGAAGCCGCCGGAGACGGCGTTGCTGGAGCGGATGAAGAGCAGGAGCGGGGAGGTGACGGATCGGTTCTTGGTCAATTTCGTCGAGCACCAGATCAGTAGGATTGAGGTATGCTTGCTTGCCATCACCATCAGCCCCCGTGTGATGAGTTTTATTGCTGACTTTGTGCGTCCTAGACCTGCATCTCCACCCTTGCGATCCGGAACATGATCCGGCCGTTCAAGAACGGCATGTTCAACCAGGCCTGCCCGATGAACGACGTCCTGACTGAGCTGACGTCGCAGCTTGATGAGCTGAAGAAGTACAAGGAGCAGGACGAGGATATCACACTGGCGGATGCGTAAAGGTCCATGGATGGCCTTTCTTTGGTTTCTGTTTGTTCTTTGAGCGTAGCATGGTTGGCGAGGGTCTGTCCCATCGCACGGCGTTGTGGGTCTTTTGGGGACTCGGTGTAGCAGTACGGGTATGGGCACGGATGGGCATGTGAGGCTTGCTGGAACGATGTCACGCCGTCATGATTGGAGTCTTTGTGGGAAGGATCTCGGCCATGAGTGTTTGGATAGTCTAGCGTTTAGGCAGTTTTGTGGGATATGGAAGCTACTTCACGTCAGGCCCCACTCCCGGTCGCTCCTTCTTTGGTCGTTGCTAGACTGATGGGGAAGGCACGGAATTTGGCGCTATACATTTAGCGGCCCACCACGACGCGAGAGTTGCGCGGCTGTGTGTCGCCACATCATCTCGAAATTCGGAGCTCGACAAGCTGAAGTTGAAGTTGCTCTTCACTCGAATGTCGTTGCTGCTCTCGAACGTCATTGCTGCACATTCGCAAGCACTGAAGCAGCACCGCGGTGTACGCAACTCAATGCCTGACTCACCAACTGGACAGGTTGCATTTACAATCCCACGCAAGTTTGACGAAGCTGCGCTCCAAAGCCTGGAGCCAGCACATCGCATGAAGATACTGCAGCAGAGAGCGTGTCGCATAAAGTATCGTCGCGAAGAGGGACAGAGAAGAGAAGCGGGTATATCAATCCTCGCCCGACCAACATTGCATAGTGAGCTGATCTGCGGTATAGGTGACGCCGAAGCTCTCTCCCGTGCGGCTTGGCAGAACGAAAAGACCAGAGAGAGCGCCAAGAAACGGGCAAGCAAGGGCGACTCCTCCACGACGGGAGGCACGCCTAGTGAGGACCGGTCGGAGAAGCGTAGGCGGGCCAGCTCCGTATCGCCAGTCGCCGCGCCCGAGACTCGCGACGCCACACCGCCTGCTCCTGCGAGACCTTTGACCAGACTTCGTCTTCGCAAGCGCTCGTCACTCACTCCAGACGCCCTCTCCGGGCTGCGCGAATTGCCTCAGCGCGAACTCGAAGACGGAATCGGTGTCCGGATGGAGGGAAGAGAGGACATGCCCACGCCGACGGCGAGCGCGCGGCCTGAGTCGCCGGAGCAGCGCGATCCGGCGACGCTCAACGAACAAGCCGCCACGGCCGACCAGCAGACAGGCCGATCTCGCACAATGAAGAAAGAGCCCGCTTTCCAAGGCAAACCACTTGTGGACCTGTCCGAATCTGACGATGACATGAAGCCGCAAATAAAACCGGAGAGCCCGAATGGTGAGTCTTCGGATGCGTTGCCAGCGAATCCTTTGCTAACGTCTTGTCAAGCTGCCGGCCTCGGCGGGTCGAGCAGTGCGCAGACTCCACCATCTCAGCCTGCCGCGGAGCGTACGGAGGACGATCGCGCGGCTTCGAGGAACCAGGAAGATTTGAAGTTGAGGATTCGTCTGATGGATCTGGCTCATCAGAAGGCTGAGCTGGAATTGGAATTGCTGCGCTCGATGCCGTTGTAGTGCACGGTCGAGTGTACGATATGCACGCAAACACCGCACGTATTGGGACAGAGCTGCCTGGGTGGTGGCGATTATGGTGGTCGTAGCGGCACATATGTTGTCAACAGGGCCAACAGGGATGGATCAAGGGACGTGGGAGCGACGTTGGGGTGAACGTACGGCGGGCAACTCCGAGATGGTCCACGAATTGGTGGAATAATTGAGGGAGCCGGAACGCAACGCAAGGAACAGTATACGTGTAGCATGGAGTAAAGGATTTGTCGAGACACGAATGTTACTTGCCCATTCGATATAGTCACGTGCTGACCCCGCCGCCGCTGATGCTCCTTCCCAACTGCGAATGCTTCCTCACACACATGCATCGCCCCCAACATCGACATCCTACGTGAGGGCCTCGAACATCGCCTGTGAGTCCCAGCACGAGACAAACACCACTCATCGACAGCTGATGCAAGGCAAACAAACGCTGTGCTCGGTTCGCACCTGCCCAATGATCTAGCTCGCCAGCCTCGTGAAGTGGCACGACGTCCGCTCAAGGAAGGCTGTGTACGACGGCGGCGGTACCGTTGACAGAGTATCATCCCACCTCATGACCACTGCCGTTCGGTACGTCACTACACGTTCTCACTCTCACAATTTGAGCTAAGCCGCTTCACTTGACCTACGCATGTGGACGCAGAGTAAACATAATCACGCTCGAGCGGAGTATATCTGCTGTCCTCACTGACCAGCAGTCAAAATTACAGTACACCTAAATCTCCGGCCATGGCTCGACCGTACCCATCCCACTCTGGCCGCTCGCGGGACGGTTTCCATCAGCGACCGTCCGGTGCGAATAACCCGCCCTTCAATCACTCACGAAGGTCATGGATCGACAACGGCGTCCATTATACCATGGAGACAGCCACATACGCTAGCCCCGGTCTGTCGTTCAGTGCAGCAGGTGGCAGCGCGAGTGGACTCTTCGGCGCCTTCGCTGGACCCGACTCGCGCAGTTCAAGGCACGCATTCGGTGGCTTCGGTGCTGGCCTTCTTGGAACAGCGGCTGGCCTGCTAGGTGCCATGAGTGACCTACATCATGCTGCTCGTCCTCGTAGCCTCCACCATGTCGACAGGGAGCGCCACGTCCGGTTCGACGAATACGACGAACAATCAGGGGGTGAAGATGATCTTGCGTATGGTGAGGAGGCAGGCTTTGCTGGGACCCGGTCACGCTCTGTGTTCTCTCGCATGAAGGAAAAGCTCAACGATAGTCGTCAACGAGCTCGCAGGGCCCCATACAGCCCAGAGACGTCCCCGGCACGACGACCACGGAGCGGACGGCAGCCGTCATATCAGGAGGCCCACGATGAGCCAACTGACCCCTATTTCGATGACGTTAGGGAGGAAGCTTACGACAAACGGCATCAGAGCACTAGACCGAGCCGTACGGAGTCTGACAACGAAGATATGCTCTCGGTCTTGAGGCGTACCGTCGAGCATTGTCAAACGCAGGTAAAGAGAAGCAGGAAAGATCTCGAACGTGCTTCTCGCCAGCAGACCGTGGACATTGGGTTTCTGCAAGCTCTCTTAGACCAAGTGAGGGCGCGAGAGCGGGCATTGGCCACCGCAGAGCAAGACCTGCGAGCAGACGAGGACCGTTTGGGACGAGCAAGTAACCAGGGACAACAGCATCATCATCGACGTCTTCCACGGCGCCATCGAGCACCACCGACACCACCAGATGATGACGATGAAGCTTTCGCAGCCCTTCGCTTCGGACGTTTGCCAGGACATGCAGGACCGGTAGATCCGTTGTTCGCCGATTTCGACGACCTTCACGGGGCAGATCCTTTCGCGTACGCATTCGGCTCCTTCAGCAGTCCTTTCGGTTCTTTCGCCGGCTCGTCTCAGTTTGGGGATGACATAAATCAGCTCTTTGGCATGCCGAGCGGCCCGCAGTTCGCCGGCCCTCGCAGCAAGCGGCCACGATTCAGCAGCGCAAACAGCGGACCACGCCCTCAGGCTCATCCGGGATTCGCAGCATTCACGCCTGCACCGCCCACCGGGCCACCCCCGACATCTATGCTGCCAGAGGAGGCGAAACGGCTGTTCAGGACGTACAACGACCGGTGGAATGCACTGCTGCCAACAGACCCTAACATCCCGTACCCGGCTCGAGGGCTGCAAGCGTGTGCGCTCCTAGATCCCAACACGATTTGGGCGCCGATGGTGATCTCGCCTCCCGCCACATGGTCCGAGGAAGCCATCATGCAAGCGAATGCGCAGGCCTTCTACCTGTGCGTTGTTGACTTGATCCCGCAATATACCGAAGCCGGCGGTAAAGTCTCAATGGGCTACAACAGGACCGGGGCGACTCCAGCGCAGGTCAAGCAGCTGGTAGACTTGCTGAAGAAGGAGAAGACGAGGTGGCATTCGGATAGGTTGGGGAGGAGGAATAATGGTATGCCCGGGCCGAACGAGGCACTGCAGGGCGATCCGCGGGCGAGGGCGGTGTTTCATGGTGTCTGTGAACTTATGGAGATTGCTCAGTAAGGCAATGGACGCTAGGTCCCATTCATTCGGACGAGGGGGAAGGACGTAATGCTGTACGATGGGTTTGCTCCAGTGCACCTGATATTGACCTAGTAGCTTATTATACCGTCTGGGCGAGAAAGCTCGTCGCAGGAGCAATGGTAATATTGCATTCGAATCCATACCTACCTCACAACCTCGCCTCGCCGTTAATAACATCCTTCAGCAGCGTCAATGCCTCCACCGCGAACCTCTTCATATTCGCCACCCTATCCGTCCCTAACCCCGTATCCAACTCCCTCGTGAACGTGCCCCGATCGCAATCCACCGCCAGCGCCACGTACCCCGGCTTCCGATTCGGCGTCGTGCCCCCCGTCGGCCCCGCGGTCCCGGACTCAGCGATCGTATACGTGCTCTCCAGATCCTTCCTCACGTGCTTCGCCAGCCCCGTCACGATATCCTTCGTGGGACCTTTGTAGTTCGATATCGTCTCCTGAGACCATCCGGCGTAGGCGATGCGTGACGGGAGGGTGTAGAGGGTTAGGCCGCCTTTGTAGATGCCGCTGGCGCCGGGGGTGCTGAGGATGGAGCTGCTGATGAGGCCGCCCGCGGCGGTTTCGGCGATGCTGACGGTTTCGTTGCGGTCTTTGAGGAGGGTGCTGATTTGGTGGAGGATGTCGCGGAGTTCGGCGGGGGGAAAGTCGGGCTCGGGGGAGGTGGACATGGCGCGGTTGGTTTGGCTGAGTAGTGGTGATGATGGTAGGTTGGGTTGGAATTGTGTCGGGCGTTGGAGGTGGGATGGTCGGCGATGGGAGGTACTGTTCACGTATAGGCGGGTGCTGGAGCTGTGAGGAGAAGGCTGACGTGCAATGGGGGCAGGAGGTCTGCGCAGTGACGACCGTGCTATTGCTGGCTTCATATGACGTTCGATCGTAGTGCATGAGAACAAGTGGAAGTGATGCCACAGCGCGTCGTGCCTGCCGAGCTCGGATGCGGGGGTCACGATGGTGGGGCAAAGTGTCGAAGCGCCTTTCGTGATCCTCACTTCGTCTGGACATCTATCACACCACACCACACCACCCTACACTAGGCATTCCAATATCGAGGCTATGTATAGGGGACCAAGAACTTCGGGCAGGACGCCATGATGGCCCGAAGCCATGAGCCGGCCACTCTTTGTCACACGCCGTCTCTCTAGGCCATATCATCCGCTCGCCACATGGCAATCTAGGACGCGTGCTAGCATGAGCACCAAAAGCTTCCCAGCATCCTTCATGCGCGGCGGGACATCCAACGGCCTACTAATCCATCGCAAAGACTTACCCAAGGATGAGAAAGAATGGCAGCCCATCCTCGCCAGCGCCATGGGCTCCCCCGATAACTACGGCAGACAGCTCAACGGCATGGGCTCTGGCATCTCATCGACTAGCAAAGTCGTGGTGGTCTCGACGTCGACTCGCCAGGACGCTGACGTGGATTACACGTTCGTGCAAGTCGGGATCAAGGACGGTTCGCTCGATACGGCGGGCAACTGCGGCAATATGTCTTCCGCTGTGGGCCCGTTCGCGGTCGACGAAGGTCTTGTACATGGGCTGAAGTCCGGTACAGATGGCGAGGTGACGGTTCGGATGTACAATACCAACACCTCCAAACTCATTCATTCTACTTTCAGCCTCAGCGCAGACGGGAAGTACGAGAATCTGGGAGACTACGCCATCGATGGAGTACCTGGCGCTGCTTCACGGATCACGCTCTCATTTCTTGATCCAGGCGGCGCAGCCACTGGCAAGGCACTTCCGACGGGTAGTCCAGTAGACAGACTAGAGCTGCACGGCAAATCAATCATGGCAAGCTTAACAGACATCGCAAACCCCGGAGTCTTCGTCCTCGCAGCAGATGCAGGCGTGCCAGGCGTGCCAGGCGATGTGCATCCCGACGTGCTCGGCGCAGATGTCGAGATCATGCAGCGCCTGGAATCCATCCGACAGGCGGGTGCGAGGATGATGGGACTGGATCCGAACGTCCAAAGCGTGCCTAAGATTGTGATGCTGTCGCCTCCGACTCGTGAAGCGGCCGCTGAGGGGGTGAATATTGTCTGCAGGGCACTGTCGATGCAACAGGCGCACAAAGCCGTACCCCTTACGCTGGCACTGAACCTAGGCGCAATCTGCAGAATGGAGGATACGTTGGCTCATCGAGTGGCGGTCAACGCTGGAGGCAAAGAGTCCATCGTCGTCGCACATGCGAGTGGGAAGCTGGAGGTCGGCAGTGTTATGAGGGGAGGGCGGATCGAGAGCGCACTGTTGCATCGGACGGCCAGGGCGCTGATGAAGGGCGATGTGTTCTACGACATCTGAAGAGAGACCGTCGATACGCCGACACTGTGCAAGAGTGACACCTCGAGACCTTCAAGCCATTGCCTTGAACAAGCAAATCCCGGTATTGTGCCAACTGCGCTCAAATGAATTTCTTATTGTCTTTCCCATCTCAGTTGCACTTCGCCGAGCCACAGAGGTCGTGTACAGTCTCGGCGTGATTCGGCTGGTTGGTGAAGCGAATCCACCTCTTCGCCTCGCTGTATCGCTGTCTGTAAGTGGGCGTAGCTCGTCGTCGCTGACCGTCCCGCTGTCAGAACCTGCAAGGCACAAGACACTCCATCGCACCGTAGTCAAGAACAGCGGTAACCTCACGTTTCATCAGCACAATTGCACAAACACAAAGACGCATGCAAAAGCGGGTGTACCTTGCCTTAGCGGGCGGCTCCGCTTGGCAGTTACGTTTCCCTTCTCCACATGCACGCTTCATTTCGGCTGAAAGAGCGAACTTTGACCACACACTTCAACGACTTCGTGGCAGCCACAAGGCCCGCAACCGGGCGTTCTTTCTCTATGCGGTCTTTTCGGATGTGGTGGCGGGCTTGACGGTGGTGTTCATGGCGCCGTGAACGTCAACGCCTCTCGACGGCACCCCCTCTTCGACGTGGAGAAGGGCCGCGAGGCAGCTCGTGGGGTGCCGGAGTGCTACCGCCGCCGATATCTAGCATGGCGACGAAGCTCATGGCGGAGGACCGGTGCCTGGCGGTGTACCAAACGGAGGCCACGCAGGTCGCGGAGACGGTCGCCGCTGAAACCTGAGGCCACAGCTCGTTGGGAAGAGCGATGTGGCTCGTAGGCGTAAGACCGAGCAGGCCATCATCAGAACGTTCACCAGCGTGCCCTCTGCTCGCCTCGGATGTGGATGGAGCGGCCCGCAATCGGAGCGGTTGAAGGGCAACGCCGCTGCTGGCCAAGGTCGCACACGCGTCTCGTTGGCGAAGAATAGACGGGCTGCGATAGCCTGTAGGCACTGCCCCCTTTCTCGCCCGCATCCGTGCGGTTCAACGAAAACGCGGTTGAACTTGTTGAAGGCAGCGAAACAGATCGACACAGTCGGCTGTCGGATGTGAACGGTTAGCAGGGGTGTGTCTCTTGGGCAAGCGCCGCTCAGGGGTACGCGGCCGTGATTGGGTGACTGCTGGGATTGAGCGTTTGGTACCTGCGTCGTCGTAACCTTCTCATTGCTCTTACCTACAAAACCACCCTTCCACGTCCACTCTGTTTCCTTCTTCCTACACACCCACAACACCAACACTCATTCTACGATAATACCAGTTCTCAACACACTCACTCTTTCGCCAACGACCACCGATCCACCCAACTACAACCCTTTGAATACCAATCCAACCCCCACAACCAAACCAACCGTCAAGATGCGTTTCGCCGTTGCCGCTGCCACCCTCGCTGGTGTTGCCGCCGCCCAGAATGCCACCGCCTCCGACGTCTACGTGACCGACGTCGTCACTGCGTACACCACATACTGCCCGGAGGCCACCCAGATCACGCACTCTGGCCAGACCTGTACGTAAACCCTACGATATCAACGTCACATCCAACACCGTGCTGACTGCCCACAGACACCGTCAGCCAAGCCACCACCCTGACAATCACCAACTGCCCCGGCGGCTGCACCATCACGCACCTGTCAAGCTACAGCAGCGCCCCCGCCACCTCCGCCCCGGTCGCGCCCATCACCGAGAGCTCCAGCTCCGCCGCCGTCCCGACCGCATACACCTCGTCCGCCAGCAGCGTCCCGGCCGTCGCCCCCGTCCCGGCCCCGTACTCCAGCTCCGCAGTCGCGTCCGCCGCCGTCCCCTACCCGTCGGCCAACGGCACTGCCCCGGCAGCTTACTCGTCGGGCGCGGCGTCCCCGACTGGCTCTTCCTCCACCAGCTCCCCGTCGCCGTACACTGGTGCCGGCAGCAAGTCGTACTCCGTGGCCGGCGCTGGCTTCTTGGCCCTCTTCGGCCTCGTCGCCGCGCTCTAAGCGGGTCGCTCGTTTAGATGGACGGTTTGCGGCTTGGGAGGTGTGTGATAGTATCTGGCGTTTCAAAGTCACGGCTACAATCAAGTCACAGTATGGCGTTTGCAAGTGTATGATTCTGCTCGAAGCTTGTGTTCTGCTTCTGCTGCGTACTCGCCCTTGAGTGGCGCTAATGACGGGTGATGGTGGGATACAGCGGCGCATCACATGCATATGGTGGCACCCTTGCGCGGGTCACGGTTGGTCTTCTGACAACGATATGTCGGCACGGCGTAGAGGCGTAGCTAGCCCAAATGCTCAGATAGATCTGCTTACGCTTGAGGACAATATCCATGGCTCGGCCACGTTCGCTTCGATTCGCTTTGCTTCCGACTCTGCCAGCTACCTGTATCTTCGTTCGCTCTTGCTCTCGTGGGCAAGGTTGAGGAGACCGAGGAAGGCACGACTCATGTCCTCGATCGCATTTCATTATTCAACAAAATTGAAACAGCAATAACCCGCGCGGCCTTCATCTTACTACCATCGATCGATCGACCCACGTCAACGCGAGCTGTACGGAGTACAGTAAGGCAATAAAACCAGCCAACGCAAGAGCTCAGCTCAGCTCATCATACTGTCACCGTCTTGCAATGCAATCAAAGTACGACAGAACAGGCCCCAAAATCTCCAACAGCGGTAAGAGGTGAAGTGAAGTTCGACGTTGAAGCAAGGGCGCGCGCGTGTAACGGATCCAATACGTTTCTTTTCGTTTCACCTGTCGACGACTCGCGAAGAACGACATTTGGTGCAAGGGATTGATGGACAATAAACGGCATGATCCACAGGACCAAGGCCACACAACGTGGTAGTGAACGGCGGTGACAGACCGATGGACGAACATTGGAGATGTACATTCGCAGCGTGTGCCGTAGCCAACCCATTCTTCCTTACCAGGTACGGTGGGTGAAGTGTAGGACGGGTAACCATACCGACTACGTGTGCGAGACGGCCCTCGTCCGAACGCGTACTGCGATAGTGGTGACGCTGTCCATGTCCATTGTAGCTTCCATCCTCTACTCCACCAAACCATTGCCCCTGCAAACTACCTACCTCACTGTTCCTGCTCGCCCACATTGGTTACACAACACACACCACGCACCTACGACAACACCTTCTCCCTCAGCATCCCCAAGAACTGCGCCCCGCTCACCCCCTGGTCCGCCCGATCCTCCACCAACAGCGTCTGCGCCCACAACCTCAGACTCGGCTCCCCATCCTCCCTCACCAGATACATGGGCGGGCGCACAATACTGCCCACGCCCAAACTCCTGTGATCTGCACTCTTCTCCACCACGGCACGCACCCGCTCATTCATGTCCGTGTCCAGAACCGGCAACGTGGTCTTGCCCTGCTTGAGCTGCGTCTTGTCGTCCGTGCCGAAGACGTCGGCGATGAGGGCCGGGACGGCGTCGCGGCCGAGCCAGAGGAACTGCGTCTGTCCGTCGTCGAGCAGGTAGAGGCCGTAGGGGACTAGGTTGCCGGAGGAGAGGTTGAGCGCTGGTGGCATGGTGATGGCGCCTGTGGCAGACGAAGGCTGGCCGGCGTCGTCGGGCATGTCGTGGAGGCTGTAGAGGCGAGGGTAGATGTACTGCATCAGTAAGGGTAGAGGGAGGGTGCTCAGCAGGCAGAGCGCCGCGGAGCGGAGATCGGTCGGGATTTGTGCACTCTTACGCAGGCCGAGCTACAAGTCACGTCAGCATAACGCACGACAGAACGACATCTGAGCAGGTGGAAGGCACCCACATTCTTCATCAAGCCCAAAAAGAGAACCGGCAAGCCTCTCATGTTCACTGGGAACTGCAGCCCGCCACCACCCATGTTACCGCCACCCAGCTCCTTCTTGTAGGTCTGCAAGAGCTCAATGACCTTGGCCTGCACCGCATCTCTCGCCGCATCCAGCCCGCTGCTCAACGCTCGCTCGACAGCCTTGTGGCTGAAGTACGCCGTAATAGCCAGCTGATCCGCAGACGCATACACTTCGGCGAGAATCTGCGTAGTCGGTATACTGAGCGTGAGCACCCGGATCCTTCGCTCGCCGTTGCAGGTAGTATGCAGAACGCCGACTTGCAAGCACGCAAAGGCCTTGGTAATCGACTCGTCGATCGCAATCTCGACCACATACGCCTGGTCGCGCGGCATAGCCGGGAAAGCGCACAGATCGCTCGAGCGGTTGAAGAAGTTGCCGTAGAACGCACTCGGCCGCAAACCCGTTGTTGTCCGCACACGCAATACAGCTTCCAACCCAATCTCTGAGCTGAGGTACTCGCTGAACTCCGAAGCAAACTTCATCGCGTCCTCGGTCCGAGCTGCGTTCCATGCCGGGTAGAAGTACGTTTGGCCACCCGTGTAGCGTGGGAGATTTGACAGAGAGGCAACATCCTGATACTGGGCGGAGAACAGGAACATGTCGATGCTGACCTGCGTCTTGCTGCACTCGACTGCGAACGACTTGTAGAAGGCGTTCTGAGTTTGTAGCAGAGAGCTCTCCTTCGACGTGCCAAGTAGCTTTTTGTCTTCCCGTGTTTGTAACTGGCCGTACCCGATGTTGGGTAGAGATGCGGAGAGTACCGTCATTTTGCCACCGACGTGCGAGATCAATTTGTGGCCGGCCCGGAGTGCCGAACCCATGGCGGATGATGGATTTGTGGTATTGGCGAACATGCCTTGCAGCTTCTCTAAAAAGGTCTCAATGTTGGCCCGGCATTCGGAAAGGTTGACGAGCAAGTCCTCCGGCGTAGGCAGGAATGGCTCATCCAGATCCGAAACCACCAGCATCCTCGCCTCGTTGCTCTCGCTGCCGTCTCGTGGGACCTGAAAGTAATGCAGGGAGCTGTCAACGGCCATGAAGCCTAGGCGTGTCCGGCGGTCGGTGTTCGGTATCCTCTCCAAGCTCTCCAAGATGCATCTCGCGGCGGTAGCCAGCAAGCCGGAGCTCACGCCCGCGTAGCTCACATCAAACAAGAACAGGTAGATCAGCGGCTGTGGTGCGCGCACCATGTACTCCTGCGGGGCGACAAACTCGCTGACCGAATAGTTCAGCTCCGGCCTTTGCCACCGGTCCACACTCTGCTGCTTGACACTATCCCAGTCGAAGCTTTGCGGGACGTCGTTGGTGAGATTGCACATATTGCACCGCCATCTGTGGGAGTGGTCCAGGAAGCTTGCGAAAGGGTTGATGTAGGTCCGACATCTTCTGCAGCGCGCGATGACTTGGTCGTATTGTACGGGGACATCATCCTCAGCATCATGCAGAGTGGCATAGGGCTGAATGATGAGCGCAAACGGTAGTTTGCTCTTCTTGAGAAGTGAGGCTGTAGTGGGCATGGCATTGAGCGTTGACCTGACGTACTTTGGGGGGCAATTTGCGTGTGGCGAGGGTGTCACGGAGGACTTTACACTCGTCAGCTACAGCCACCACGGACACTCAGGTTCGTACTCACATTAGGTGGCAAGATGATGGGAGGCGGTGCCTGATCCAGATCGCTAACATGGAATGGCTGGCCTTGCATGCTGATGTCCACCGGCACCAACGGATTCAAACGCATAGCAGGTTGTCCCGGCGGCTGCTGAGGCTGTGGCGCACTACCCACGCCCATCTGCTGGAATTGCTGTGTGACCCCTTGTACCCCCTGCTGTATTATGCTAGGAGCACCTTGAGCTGGGTAGGCAGGCTGAGGCGGCTCGTATCCGCCTTGCGGCGCACTGTACTGGGGCTGTCCGTACCCTGGCTGCTGTCCAGGGGTCTGCGCGTTCGGGTCGCCGTATGCTGGTTGCGGTGGCATGCCATATGACGGCTGAGCTGGTTGTTGCTGGCCTGGGAAGCCATACCCTCCTGCCGCAGGTGCAGGCGAGCCCGGAAACTGTCCGCCCGTGGGCTGCCCTCCTAGCCCGGCATTTGCACCCGCCCCGAACTCATATGCCTGACCCGCGTATCGATCGCGCTTCTTCTTCCCGCCCGCCGCTGGTGCAGGCGCGGACTGTTGCGATTGCTGATCTATTGCGCCGTCCTGGCTGTATTTCCCGCCTTCCGGGTCCGGCGCTCCGTCTTCGTATTGTTGCTGTGGACTTGCCATATCTGGGCTTTTATGTGACCGTGTATGCCCGCGCTCGGTGTACTAGGCTTTGTGTACACTGCCGCCGATCCTGGAATGTCGGGCGTGCGAGGTCGGAAGGGGCGGTGTTGCAGCTCCTGCAGTCTGTGGACTGTGCCCAAGAAGCACAAGTACCAGTGCCACTGGCAGAGCGTAGTCGGGACCCCGGGCACAAAGAAGCTCGTGTCGGTCGTGATGCTATGAGATCTCTCCCTGTCTGCAGCGATCCACGCGTAGCCTGGCAATGCGGGAATGGATGAAGAGTTCGTGAGGTCATCAAAGGTATGGAGTTGTTGTAGCCGTCTGTCGCCAACGCAATGGTCAAGAGATGGAGGGTTCAACAGCTTATTGGGGCTTCCAGAGGCCAAGTGTTGTAGAAGCTCGAATTCGGCGGCGACATAGGAGCCTGAGGCACCAACAAAGAGTCGCCATATGGCAGTGACGATTGAGCCATCTTGCAGGGAGGCTATGATACCTTGTGTACACCTATACGGCATCGAGAGGCCGTGTCTAATCCCTCTTGTGTCCAACCATACCAATCCCTCTCAGCCCCCACACACAGACCACTACGGTGAACACAATACAAGCGAAGCTGTACCACCACGTCGCCCTGTATCCCTCCATCAACGCCGGCGGACTCGCCTTGTCAACGAACTGTGACTCCGCCGTGACAGTTGAAGCAATGACAGCCACTAGTGCAAGCCCAACAGCTTTGCCGATCTGGCTTACGGTGTTGAAGACACCGCCCGCGAGTGCCTGGGTCTTGGCGGGAAAGACCGATGTGATGAGTAGGTTGGCGATAGTGAAAAGAGAGTCGGCGCCGATCGGGTTGAAGACGTTCGCTAGGAAGCCTGCAGTAACATCAGCAACGCCTCGTACGCGGTGTTCTTCTAGCGGTACTTACCAGTCTCCCAGTAATTGCTGTGCACGCCCGCACCCACCAGCACCAGCGGCGCCACCACGCTCAACATGCAACCGCTCAGAACGAGGTAATTTGCCTTCACTCTATGCACGATTAAACCCATCATCACATTACTCACCGTCCCCGAGACGGGTGCAGGCAAGAAGTACAGCGAAGTCCGTATCGCACTCAAGCCCTGCGCCTTCTGGAAGTAAAACGTCAAGATCGTCTCTAGTGCGTTGAAAGATCCCCACGTGAAGAACACAGCAATGCAGATGGTGGTGAACTTCCTATTCCGCCACAGCGAGTTGGGGATTATGGCCGGTCTCCCCAGCCGCTCCTGTCGTCCGACCCAAAGGATGAAAGCGGGAATGAGCGCGATCGCAACCGTCAATGAAGCGATGGTAGATGGCTGCCGTATGTCCGCCGTGCTCCCCGTGATTGCCGCAAAAGCATAGCTCAACAGGGCTAGACTCGCGCTCGCTACTCCTGCGCCTACCCAGTCGATCTCCGTCCGCAACCTACTCAGCTTGTGGCGCCAGGTAGAACTTTCCGGTCCTTCCGCAGAGCGGTCATCGATTTCTTTCGGTAAGCCCCAGATCGCGATGCCGAGGACAGCGATGTTGAGAATGGCAGCGATGTAGAAACCCCAGCGCCAGCCAATAGTGTCGGTCAGTACACCACCAAGTGCTAGCCCGACACTGAAGCCCACGGGCTGCCCGCCTCCCATTGCGGCGAAAGCCATATCTCGACGCTTGCCGATGAAGGACGACGTGATGATGGAGACGGCGCTGGGGAGGCAGAGACTGACCGCTACTCCGCTAAGGCCACGGAAGAGGATAAGCTGGGCAGAGCTTCTCGCCAGTCCGCATCCTAGGATAAAGCCCGCTTGCAGGACGGTCCCGGCAAGATACATGAACCTGCTCCCCAAGGCGTCCGCGATGGTGCCGGAGAAGAGGAGCGTACACCCAGTCGTCAGAGCCTGTATGCTGCTGGGCCAGAGCTGCATCGAGTGCGGTATTTGCAGCTCTGTAGTAATCGTCGGGAGCGCAACGGTGGTGAGGCCATTGAGAAGTGTGGAAATGGCCGTGACCAACGTGACGCTGGCAACGATGGCGGCGGTCCGGCTGGCGTCCGTGATTGCGAAGGGTATCTCTCTCGCGGACGTCGTCGCGTGCAGCGAGTGTAGCGAAATGGCATCGTCCAGTTCGCGATCATGCTGAAGACTCGGCTCGCGCGTGGATGCAGGCCGGACCCAAGAGGAGCGTCGCAGGCTAGACGTCGCGACTGCTTCGGGAGATGATAAAGTCTGTAGGCGGACGGTAGTTGCAGACATCGCTACAGCTTTCGTCTTCTATATTCACGCCTCTATGTACATGTAAATCTACAATTCAGCATCGGGTTTGAAGTCCCGTCGAAAAGGTGGTCGATAAGCGGCCCCCACGAATCCTTCAGGGCTGCCTCAGGTGCCGCATATGCCAAGCCCTTTGCGAGTAGTCTTGTCGTGCCTACATATACTACACATGCAGCCACGACGTTCCTAGTCCACTCATGCACTTCCCGATGAGTGGAAAGCGCGAGTACAGAAGCGATCGCAACCCCAGTCTCGATGTGCTCTCGCTTTCCGAAATCCCTGCTGCGTGATTCGGGCGTTCTCGGTAAGTGAGATGCACCGAAGGCCAGAGTATGTACGCATCCACTTCGCGAGCGAGCCCAAGGGATATAGCATAGCCTTCAGACGGTCGTGGTGCTTCGTTACGTATGGGCGTGCCAGCACTATCCCAAATCGGTATTCCGGCGGTGATGCGGGTATCTATTGTAAAACCGTGGTGCCTTCGAGCGGATCTCAAGCATAGTCATCCGGCTCAGTCGTATCAACTAACGACATGATATCCTGCGTCCGAGGCCCCGTGTACTTCTTCCGAGCACCAGCCCACCACCAGCCGAGCGAGAAAAGTCCGACAAAGCCTGCGACCGCAATAGCGTAATTCATGTTCGTTGCTGTCACCGGCCGCGTGGTCGGGAAGAAGAGCACGACGCTGATGAACAGCACCCAGCTGATTGCCAGGATGTTCATGGGCTTACTCCATTTTCCGAGAGTATATGGTCCCCCGATGAATTGTACCCGATGTGCGTACACTTGATGCGCGAATAGCACAGCGACGTAGCTCAGGTCCAGGCACGGGGCGCAGAGGTTGAAGATGGCCGTGATCGTCTCGGTGGATCCAATCCCGATGAGGTTGAGGCAGCAGCAGAAAACTACCACTAACCAGACTGCATTGACTGGCGTCCCGGTGGTCGCATTGATCTTGCTCCAGAAGCTGGAGAAGGGCAACGCTTCGTCGCGGGCAAAGGCGTACGTCATGCGCGCATTGGCGAGTAAGGCCGATGCACCGGTGAAGAATTGCACCAGGATGACGAAGAAGAGCATGGCTGTACCGCCCGCTCTGCCGCCGGCGTTGAGGAAGATCTGCGCGATCGGCAGTCCTGTCGGTGAGCCTACGATGTCGTCCATGTAGTTTGGGGTCAGACAGAAAGTGAAGGTGATGTTCAATAGCCAGCCCAGGACGCCCGAAACCAAGACGGCAAGGCGAATGGCCAGCGGGCCTCGAACAGCCGCATCGTGCGTTTCCTCTGACATATGAGTGGTGCCTGTAGACATCGGGGTCAGTTGAGCCCTGTGAACAGTGTGCAAGGAGGGTAGAGGCATAGTGAGATAGGTATAGGTGCAGAACTGTGATGAGGGTAAGGCGTAGTAGAAACCCTCGGGGTATCTTCAGAGACGCTCTCGATGCTAAGCGGTAGGTACATACTGCGAACATGTTAGCATCGAAGGTCCTCGTGGGTCGAATCCATCCAATAGCTAGATACGTACCCGTCGTAGTCAGTCATAACCCATGCGACGTTCAAGAAACCCAGCAAGAAGGAGAAGCCCTTGCTACCCCAGCCCGAGTGATCCTCGATGTCGGTGAAGACGAATTTGGCGCTCCGTTTGTCAGGTGTAAGGACTAACAGTGCGATGCAGATGCCGATAGTCGCCAACATGTTGATTGGCGCGAACCAAAGCACAACCCGGTGCAAAGCCTTCGTCGTCAAAGAGCAGATGGCGCCGAAGACCAACAGCGTCAGCAGGGCGACCAAGACCGTCTGCGCCGCCGTGGGCGAGTACCCATAGCTTCCGTCCGAGTAGCCCGAGTTCATGCTTGCGCCGGCCAGGATCATCTGGCCGATGGTGTACGCGAGCGATGCGACTCCGGTGGCCTGGCCGAGGAAGTTGCACCAGCCGATGATCCAGGCCCAGATGGCGACGTGTTCCTTGGGAACGACCTGTTTGGTAACGAAGTACATCCCTCCCGCGGTTGGATAGGCACTGACGAGCTCGGCGACGCAACTGGCTATGACCATGGCCATGACCGACCCGATGAACCAAGCCCATACTGCCGTTGCGGGCCCGCCGAGGCTGATGGGTACGCCGTATGTGGCCGGTTGCGATCCTAGGACGCCCAATATCGAGATGGCGTAGGATACGGTCGACCACTTTGTGAATTCTCGCCGCAGCTCCTAGTTGGTGTGAGCATGCCTTCATGCAACCGCTCGGCGTGTCGACGAACCTGTTTGTAGCCAATCCGCGCTAGTAGCCTCTCATCGTCGTCTTGGATAGTAGCCATTGCCGGCCTGCCGGCTAATGCAACCCAATGCTTCTCGCCCTGCGATGTGGATGCTGCGTACGAGGGAACGTCAGACTTCTCGATCTGGCGTGTTTTATCCATGTTGATGGTGAGGCTCGTTTTCCGAAATGGTAACAGTAGTATCAAGCGCAACAGGCGCAACAGGCGCGAGAGGGGAGACGATGAGGTTCAAGAAAGCGGGTAGCGGTGTGAGAGCAGTAGCACCCATTTTCCATTGTGCGTAACAATCCTTCCGACCAAGCGAGTCAACACCTGATTTGCCGGAAGATCCTGCGTTGGCATTGTGGGTAGCACCAGGGGGGGAGCAGGGAGGCATGAGTAGTCTGGCGGACATCTCGTCGCTCCAGCATACAGGGGTGAGGGCGGTATGAGAGGGGAAAGCTTTCAGAGAGGCCAGTGCAGTGGTACGTTCCAATAGATGGAAGTATGGGAAGACTTACCGGGTTGCCGAGATTCACGGGGCCAGTCGAGGCGTGTCAGGCGAGAGTCCGAGTCTGGCTGTCGCAACCCGTGGCTGCGTCAAGGAGCTTCACGAACGCCGCGGGAGGTAGGCTAATTTGTCCTGCCCATGCCGGTACAGCGATAGCTCCAGTAGTGGTGATCGGGACATGACGCAGCAGTGGTCGGGCAAATGTATCCTCCGGGTCACCTTGGTTCGGTGCGTGTCTGCATGCAGTGGCGGGTACCTCCCAGAGTACCGCGCAGAGGGTGAGGTTAGGTCAGGTCGAGTCTGGTCGACGTCCGCCACCTCGCGGCGTCGCGGAGATTGAAGGCCTGGTGGAGTCCGTCCGGGGGAAACGTTCGCTAATGGTGAAACAGCCGTCTAGCGGCGCATCATGGAGCGCGCTAGAAGGGGTTGCCACGTTGATGAAGAACAAGGGTGAGGCAGATGCGCTCGTGGCTGTGGTGTGCGACGTTGGTCGCACAGCGTCGACTGGGCTGTTCAGGCTGTGAACAACGCGGTGGGTGGAGAGCAAAGACGTGTCGTTGGAGGAGGCACACCAACAATAATGCCAAGCGCATTCAGAGAGGCTCAGTATGAAACTTGGCTGGACCTGGATCTGCCGAATATGCAGTCTCTTCGGGTGCTATACGGCGGTGAGAGGTGGAGTATGCGGACCCGCGCACCAAGTCGGGCATGTACGATCAGAACCAGACGCCATTGTAGCGGTGAAGCCTGCCACGTCGACCGCCCGTGCCGATCTTCGCACAGCTCTTACGCGGACGAATATTTAATAGCGTGTGTGAGCAATTGGTCCAGCAAAGTACCGAGACCACAGCTGCATGTCGGCGATAAACTCGCAGATGCATGTGATGAGTCCGCTGCAGAGGTGAAGTGGCGACGGCCTGGGCCAGCGGGACGGGGAGTGGGGCAGCACGTTCGGTGCGATGGTAAGGTACGGAGTGACAGAAAAGACACATACGTGCACTCGGAGTCGTCTATTGTGTCTTTACTCTAGGCTCTAACAACAGTGTACCGACTGGGCCCGTCTTCTCGGAGAAGCCAGCTTGCCGAGAGTGTATCTTCCGACCTCGAAGCCATGTATCCCGCACTACACCCCTTAGTGTCTTCCCTTGGTAGGGAGAGCACTTGTTCCTGAACAACATGGCGTTGCTTTGCACCTCAAACTCGGCCTCGTCATCGAAGACCGCGACATCACCGTCCATGCCCACCTTCAGCGCACCCTTCCGGTGCTCGAGTCCGACCTGCTTGGCAGTGTTGCCACAGCACCATAACGCCACGTTGCGTATCGTCTCGTCGACCGGCAGTGACCGGCGCATGGCCTCTGTCCATAAGATGCTGACGCCGAGTCCCACCGACGAGATGCCACCCCAAGCGCTGAAAAAGTCCCCCTTACCTTGGTCCGAGCTGCAGCCCGCTTTCAAGCCGCCCTCAGCGCCAGGCAGATGGGACGGGAGCAATTTGAGGTTTGGCGTGCACGGTGAGTGGTCGGAGACTACTGTCTTGATGATGCTGTCCTTCGTGTCGAGCAACTCCTGCCACAAGCCGTCCTGGTTCGCTTGCTCGCGGATCGGCGGACAGCACTTATGTCTGGTGTCACCTTCTTGGATCTGTTCAGCTGCGAGGCTCAGGTAATGGAAGCATGTCTCCGTCGTGATCTTCACGCCGGCCGCGCGAGCTTGGCGGATCATGGGTATTGCCTCGATGGCTGAGAGATGCACAATGTGTAACGGAAGCTTTGGTGCGATATGCGCCAGACTCAGAATCTCGAGGATCGCATATGTCTCGAAGGATGAAGGTCGCGAATCCAGGAACGTCTGATATCGGTCCAACGGGCCGCTGGGTTCCAGGGGCGGCAGAGACCACTGCACATCGTCGCCCACCGAGGCTGAGATGGGTGGGATCATCTCAGCATGAAACATCATTGTTGTGGGCTCGTCCGCCAACTCCTCGAACACTGCCGCAATGTCTGCCGAGGATACCGCCGGGAACTCCTCCACGCCGCTATCGATCAAGAAACCCTTGAAACCGCGTACACCTCCCCTAACAAGCGGCTTCAGCTCATGCACGTTGCCGGGAACAATGCCACCATAGAACCCCACATCGATCCAGCATTTTCCCTGCGCCGCGGCAATCTTCTCTTTTAGACCGGCCACTGTCGTAGTGGGCGGTATAGCATTGAGAGGCATGTCCACAACCGTCGTGACACCCCCGAACGCCGCCGCTCTCGTACCAGTCCAGAAGCCTTCCCATTCTGTTCTGCCTGGCTCATTCAAGTGCACATGCGCGTCCACCAGTCCCGGCAGGAGTACGTGCGGACTGTAGTCGGTATATGGCGTGCCCGCTGGGAATGAGGATGCCGGCAAGACGGAGTGGAAGATTGAGGTGATCTTGCCCGTGATTGTTGATATGACGATAGTCGCTGCGGTGAGCCTGTCCTCTACGACTGCTCGTGTCGAGGCGAGTACTGTTATGTCCGAGGTATTGGCGTCTACTGTCTCGACTGGATCGATCGAGTGCGGCGTATCGGTGCCTGTCGCGTACGGTGCCATCTTGGAGCCTCTATACCGCTACCGTTCATAGATCGACCGAGGTTTAATGTGGTTCGGGTGCTTCCAGTGTTCTACAATTTACCTGCCCAGTGTGAATAAAGAGATGTCGACTCGACAACGAACCAGAGCAATGAGAAGCTCAGAAGGTCCTCCCTTGCATGTGATAAGGGAAAGGAAGACAGCAACTCCGCCAGGGTCATACCGTACCCGCATACCTGAGCCAGACGGCTCACCCACCTGCGATGGCGGTGGCCCTCGTGGCTGTCGTGACGTCGGAGTTGCCCGGTTGGACGATCCGGAACCTCCACGCGTGTTGGCAAGGCGCAGGATATGTACTCCATTACTCGATAGGAATACAACTCCGTATATGCAGCTCTTATCAGTGGTCGGTTGAGGAGAGAGAGGTGTGGTTGGGAGCTTGCAAGCTTGGAATTTGGTCATCCCGCTGAGGACCGGATAAGCCGCCGCTAGAGGGCGGAAAATTGATTGAAGATTTGCCACCGATTAATCAAACTGCGTGGGACTTAAGAACAACATCGCAACAGCAGAGGAACGACCTGGGCGTCCTGAGGCGAGAGCATGTGTGCAGCCTTTCGTTTGGACTACGATCGTACGCATAGATACAGTATTATGGTCAATCTGGAGCCGCAACCCGTCCTACCCGTGATGCAGCAGTCCGGATAATCTGATGAGGAAACCATTACTCGATAAGATGCTTGAGAGTTTGATAGAGACCACACTCCAACGCGCTGCGAGCACGACCGGCAGAGATGGAGCGGGCGGTCACACAAACAATGAGAAGCAAAACTCGGGCTGTTCGATGCCATTTTCCCGTTCATCTCACATCCCGTGCAATTCAGGTGTAGGCAGCCAACGAGCTCCTACGCCGTCGATCATGCACCAGTAACGCCGTCGTCTCGGAAACCTCCAGGAAAGACTCCTCGTCATCCGGGACGGCAGCTCCGAACAACTCGTCCATGGGTTTTCCTACACCCACCCCCCTTGTCTCCGGCACGAAGACGTATACCCACAAGAAAGACAATATGCAAAACCCTCCGTAGATCAGGTAAGTGACGTACCCGATTTTTGCCAGCAAAGGTGGCGTGATTGCGGCGATCACGATCTGGAAGGCCCACTGTGTGCAAGTCGTGATGGCACAACACGTCGAGTTGATATGAAGCGGGAAGATCTCGGCGCAGACGTTCCAGGAGAGAGGTCCCAGGGAGACGCCGAAGCTGAAGGAGAAGAGGTAGACCATCAACACGCTGATGACGCCGACGAGCGTTATTGACACTTCGCGAGTGGTCCCGTCGGGTGCCGGAGCGGCGTGGACGCAGTACGCCAGGACGAGCATCGATGCTGCGCAGACACCCGAGCCCAGCTGCAGCCAGAAGCGGTTGCCTTTGAGGTGCACGAATTTGAACATGAAGGCTAGGGCCGACAGGAGCTTCACGATGCCGAAGATGCCAGTCAGGAGGAGCGAGGCGGAAACTGAAGTGAAGCCGGCCGTCATGAAGATCACTGGCGAGTAGTAGTTCAAGGCATTCAGGCCGACCATGTTCTGTGCGACCATCAGACCGATCCCGACATGCAGTCGGCGACGCACGTCCGGCTTGGCCAGATCCTTGAGGAACGAGTGCTGTTTGAGCTTGGCGTTCAAGCCTGCCGCGGCTTCGACTGCAAGCTTTTCTGCCACGAGCGCAGGATCGCCAGGTGCCTGTCGCCTGAGCCAAGCGAGCGCCTCTTCCATAGCCTGATGTTGGCCTTGCTCCGCAAGAAACCGAGGCGATTCCGGAATCATAAGCGTATCGACTAGCAATGAGGCTCCTACTATGAGTTGGAGTGACACTGGGATCTGCCATTGGAGTGCGGACTCATCAGCGAGCACCGCTTGTGCTACGAAGGCGATCCAGAAACCGATCAACGCGCCGGCTTGGACGAAGACCTGATAGCCGGACATGAGCATTCCTCTATGGGATGCTGGCGAGATCTCCGAGATGTAGATGGGTGAGACAAGGGTTCCGGCGCCTACGCCCATGCCGTTAATCACTCGTCCGGCGTCAACTATCAGGTTGATCAGATCAGCGTGTCAGAGACTCCCAGACACGATTATGGTACTCACAGCTAGACCACACTTAGCACGGTTTCCAACATGTGTTCTTCGGATAATAGGTACTCACACTGCGAGATCCCCAGAGCTGCAAACTTGCATGACAGCACCAACGACATACAGCACGGCAGCGAACTGCAAACACAGCCTCCGCCCCAGTCTCGAACATACGGGCATGCCCAGTGGGACGCCCACAAGCGCGCCTACTATCCAAGCCGATACCGCCCATGATCTTGCTGATGCTAGCTCACTCGCGGATAGGTGATCGAGTCGGAAGTGGGACAGGAAGGAGGGCAGCACGATCTCGCCGCCGATGAAGCCGACGGAGTAGCCAAAAAGGCCTGCTGTGAGGCACGATACAGTGGCGGCGAGGTAGAGGTTGCGGTTGCTTGAGGGCGCCATGATGGGCGGGAATGTATAGGGAAATGTGGGTCGCAGACCTACCATGATGATATACCTTGTGGACGAGTGTACAGTACTTAAACGCCATCGAGTCCCGCCTCTGTCTTCCTCCGGCACATCTGAGTGGGTTTGTGACCAAAGGTGATGTGTGTCGCTGTCAATGGTTGCTGCCCGGAACCTGTCTCCAGATCTGGGGCAGGTGCATCCGGGTCTTGGATGAAAGCTCTTCCTTTGGAGGGGCAAGTGGTTCCGGTTCTGCCGCAGGTCGCAGGCGTTCTCGCCGTCAAGACCGACTGCTGCATCAGACCCGGTACCATGCATTATTGATGTAGTCGTTCAGTGCTTGTTGTTCAACGCCTTACAATCCAGCCTGACGGACCATAGAACCCGGAAGATGGCTGGTCGTCTGATGTGGACTTGCGGCCCTTGCAGGTCGTTTTGCTCTCCTCCAGGTCATACTCCTTCGTCCCGGCATGGGGTTGTCGTTGTTGAAGGAGGGCGTAGGACATGAATACCTCGCCATCCGGTCCTGGTGGTTCAATCCCTACGCTTGTTTGCCGCTGGCTTAGTTCTACCTCACAGTCCTCCGAGTCAACAGGTTGGGCCAGGTATCACACAATAGGAGGAGGCGCAACCACCCGAGACCAGTCTGCGAGTCTGCGACCTTGCGTGCCACCTCAGTGTCCTGTTGTCTGACGCGCGTTTTACATCAACGATGCCGCGAGATCCGCCCCCATGGCGCGCCTCTCAGCTCAGACCAATTCCTGCGCGGATACCGCATCATTACCACTGCGTCAATTGGCTCGCCTGGAAGAGCCAGAAATCGCTGAACATTCTTACGAAGTTACGACGATTATGTCGGGTGGGACAGCGATGCCGGAAACGCCCCCTTAAGGACGCACACCTGGGCAGCAACCTGACACTCACCTAAACGTCCTATTCCGCTCTTGGCGCCGAGCCCGCGCCACGTGACACCTTATCGACTCGGCCCCCGAATCCGTACATCGTCCTGGTTTAAGGATTCCACACCCAGATTACCTCAACGGACAACGGCTGTGTGAGAGAGGATGGCGTAGAATATCCCTCTTCGCCCTTCTGTTGCGTGCTCTCCCACCTCTCCCACACGATCGTCGTGCCTACCCTCTCCGGCCTGCTCATGTTGCGGTACCTCTCGTATTCCTGCTTGGCGTTCCTTGGCCTCTTCTCCACCCTCTCTTGGGCGCGTGAGGAGGCTCTCTTCAGGAGCAAAGAGTACAATGCCGGCCAACATGGAGAATACGTCGAGCAGCATTATGTATCGACAAACATCACGGCGCCGAAGCTCAACTTCATGATGCCGTATGGTGCCTGCGATGATGGGTCGTATCTGTTCATTGCGCCCAGAGGCGAGAAGACGAAGTCCTCGGTCTGCATACTGGACGCATCTGGAAGCCTCGTCTGGAGTACTAGCGACTACCATGGGCAAGCGTACAATCTCCAGGTCCAGGAATACCACGGCCAGAGTTACCTAACCTTTTGGGCGGGAGACAATGCGGTTGGCGGGCATGGGGTTGGACAGTACTTCATGGTATGGTGTGCTGCGAACAGGCTCAACACAGAGGCATCACTGACAGAACGTGCACGTGCAGCTCGATCAGCACTACAACCTGATCCGCACCGTGACCGCCGCGAACGGCCTTCCAACCGACCTGCACTCCTTCACCATCACGCCTGCTGGCACGGCGCTGCTAACCGTCTACGAAGTTATTGAAGCAAACCTGAAGGGCGTCCCAGTCAGGCAGGATACCGGATCCCCTTCGCGACCTTTGATACGCCCACCCAACACACCCCAAATTACAGCGCCGCAGAAAGGATTCACGTGGGACTCACTCTTCCAGGAGATAGATATGGAGACCGGGGAGATGCTCTTCCAATGGCGAGCTTCGGATCACTTCGACTACAAGCAGTCGTACGAGCCTATCATGAGCGCGACGGAGGAGAAGAGCTGGGACTGGTTCCACCTCAACAGTGTGGTCAAGGACAACGCCGGCAACTACCTCGTCTCCTCACGCCATCTTCGTACGATCGCGAACATCGAGGGGCGCACAGGAGAGGTGCTATGGCAGCTAGGGGGCAGGACGAATAGCTTCAAAGATATGTCGGGTGGAGCAGCGACGCAGTTCATTGGACAGCACGATGCGCAGTGGGCGCCTGGTAGCAATTATACCGAAATCACGTTCTTCGACAACCGTGCGGACTGGGTGCATCACGATGAGAAGCTGTCTTGGGGTACGCGGGTACAGCTGAATCTGGCGGACATGACCGCTACCTTGGTCGTGCAGTACAAGCATTCGGAGAGGGTGTACAGTGTGTCGCAGGGCTCATATCAGACGCTACCGAACGGCAATGTATTGCTGGGCTACGGCAACAACGGCGTGGTGACCGAGTTTGCACCCAATGGCACGCTGTTGTGTGATGCTTACTTCGAGCCTTCCAAGGACTGGACGTCAGGCAATGTGCAGAGCTATCGGAACCTGAAGTTCAATTGGACCGGGTTGCCGACTACCAGGCCCAGCTTGGCTTTCGAAGGCGGAGCGCTGTACATGTCATGGCTCGGATCGACCGAAGTGCGCAATTGGCTGCTGCAACACGCTTCTCATCCCGAGGGGACCTTCAGGGAGCTGACGAGGGTGCCGAGGGACGGCTTCGAGACGAGATTCAGCCTTGGCGCGGAGATGACAGTACGGCAGTACGTCCAGGTCACTGCGTTAGACAAGGACCAGCGGATCTTGGCTGTGTCCGAGCCCGTCGACGTTGGCGAGAGCGTGACGGCGCTGGCGGACGAGCCTTGGCCGGCGGACGCAGGTGAGTTTGACGATTTCGAGGACGAGACGGAGGCTGAGCAAGCAGAAGCGATGGACGATCTGCAGGACGTGCAATTGCTCATGATGTTCTCCGGGCTCGCGCTCGTCAGCTCGCTCTTGCTCTGCTGGGTGTGTCTCGGGTCGCGCATCTTGCGGCCTTGGCGGGTGGTGAGGGCGACGGTGCAGGGTTACAAGCGCAGCGACGACCCGCCCTCAACGCCAATGGCAAAGCAGGGCGGGATGGTATCGTATGTGAAGGCTGTGTGGTCGAGCGTGGCGGGTCATAGAAACACGCTGTACCGTCCGCTTGGGCAGGACGAGCAGGGCGATGTACCTTTACGTGGCTATCCTAAGTAGATGCCCTCAACATATCGTATCAATCACTGGTTGTCACTTAGGTTATGTAATGAACATCACTTCTGTTCCAACCCTCGTTTTTCGCATGTGATGCCAAGCCGGCTAATTTCACTTCACCTTCGGCCTCACTCAATTCCCTATCCTTCCGCCACCCAACACTCCCTCATGGACTCCATCAACGGCGCCGACGCGCAAGTGCAGCGCCTCCGCCAGCACATCACCGCCACAGAGTCGCAACTCCGCATTCTCAAGCTGCAGCTTCAACAAGCGGAACAAGCAGCAGAAGCCGCAGAAGCCGCACGGCACCTGAACGGAGCATATCAGGGCGGCTTACCCGCGGATTGGAGGGACGAGATATTCGGTGTACTACATCACGATACCCCGGGGTCTCTCGCGCAAGACTTTGGGCACAATGGCGAGTTCGGCGATGCCCAAATTTTTGCGCGGCCAACAACAGAGGATGTACGGCAGCAGAGGTGGCCCTTGGCAAGCGAGGAGTACAAGAGATATGGGCGGCAGATGATCATGCCGGAGATCGGACTGCATGGCCAACTGCGACTCAAGAACGCGAAGGTATTGATCGTCGGTGTTGGGGGACTGGGCTGTCCGGCTGCGGCGTACCTCGCTGGCGCTGGAGTAGGCACACTGGGCTTAATGGACGGCGATACGGTCGAGGTGTCGAACCTACATCGGCAGGTTGCGCATAGCACGGCACGCGTAGGGAGGTTGAAGGTGGACAGTGCGGTGGAGTATTTACGAGCGTACGTAGCTTACTTCTGGCTCATACATATATGCTCATGTTCCGAGTCTGATATGGCTTCCACTGCAGTCTCAACGACTCCGTGAACTACCGAGCTCACCCTTCCCATCTCTCCCCGGAGAAAGCCATCCCCATCTTCGAGCAATATGACTTAGTCCTCGATTGCACCGACCACCCAACCTCCCGCTACCTCATCTCCGACGCCTGCGTCCTGACCGGCAAACCTCTAGTCTCCGCCTCAGCTCTCAAGACCGAAGGCCAGCTCATCGTTCTCAACAGCCCTCCTCGACTTCCAGGGGATGTAAACGGTGGACCTTGCTACCGCTGCGTTTTCCCCAAACCGCCACCAGCCGAAAGCGTGCTAAGCTGCGGCGAAGGCGGGATTCTAGGACCGGTAGTCGGTGTAATGGGCGTACTGCAAGCACTCGAAGCCATCAAGCTCCTCACCGCTAAGCCTGTACCCACCGGGCCGGGCTGGTCCATGGACTTCACAGCAACCAAACCCTCACCGCCTGCAGAGCCTACACGCCCGACCATGCTCATGTTCTCAGCCTACAGCACGCCCCAATTCCGCTCCGTGCGCCTCCGTTCCAGACGAGCAGATTGCGCCGTCTGCTCTGCTCAAGCGAGTATCACCCGCCAAAGCCTGACGAGCGGCTCGCTGGATTACGTCGCTTTCTGCGGCGTTACTACACCGCTCAATACCCTGACACCCGCTGCTCGGATCACCGCCACAGGGTTCTCGCGACTCCCGACAGATGGCAGTAATATCCTCATCGACGTGCGGGACGAGACGCAGTACGCTATCTGCGCTCTCCGGGGCTCTGTCAATGTGCCATGGACTGGGAATGCGGACACCTGGCTTGATCAAGCGATTATGAGTGGAGGGGTGGCGGAGCATGGCGATGACGGGCGGGATCGGTATGTTGTTTGTCGGTTGGGCAACGATTCGCAACTGGCGGTTAAAGCAGCGATGGATAGGATAGGGGATGGCAGGGTGAAGGAGATCAAGGGCGGTTTCAGGGCGTGGAGGGAGGAAGTGGATCCGAGCTGGCCGGACTATTGAGTCTAGACGTTTGTCAAGACGAGGCACCGCTCTCCCTTAGGCACCACATCAAAGCTCAAGACCTGCGCCGAGCTGACCCGGCTACCCACCTTCATTGTTTCGACTAGCAATACCTCAGCGCCCTCAGCGGCCACTCAAGCCCGCCCAAACGCCTGTCCACCTACCCCAGCCAGATACTCCCCCACATCCGTCCCCTCCACCCTGATCTTATACCCCACCCCGTCTCTCCCCCCCACCCACCTCTTCTTCTTGCCCACTTTCTCCACCCCCAGCACTTCCCTCCCAAACCCGCTCGAGTGGGCATCCTTGGCGAAAACGACTTGCAGATTCACCTCGGGATCCCCCTTGTTGCTTTCGTCCCATGCAGCTCGAAGGGCCAAGCGGCCGGTATTTTGCGCAGTGATGCCGGCAGGGTAGACGGAAGCGATGAGGGACGCTACGGAGCCGAGGTAGTTGATCCACCAGAGCGTCCAGGGCTCGTCGACGAGCCGTTCGAGCGCGAGTTTGAAGGGTTGGTCAGTGGGCGGGACATCGCCTCCCCAACGCTGACAGAGGAGTAAAGCGAGCAGGACGCGGTTCTCGTGTAGCACGCCGTGGATACTGGCTAGGATCCCCGAGGTAGTGGAGCGGAGCGCGGAGGAGGACTGCAGGTCTTTGCTGTGGGTCGCGTGGTGGTAGAGGAGGTTGGCGAAGGCTTCTAGTAAGTCCCGGGTGAAGATCGAGGGGTAGTGGTCGGAAGGGTGTTGTGTCCCGTCCGGTTTGGGAAGGGCAGAAAGTAGGAGCTTGGTGATGGCGCCGGAGGTATTGGAGGTATCGAAAGTCTCCGTGGCTACGACCAGAGGATGCTGGGATCGAAGATCGGCCGGGAGTTGCGTGAAGAGGTACCCTTCCCTTACGCCACCTTGACAGAATCGCACTTCTTTGATCTCTGGTAGGGTTTCGGCGAGCGCGTTGACGAGGAAAGCTACGGCGGGGACTTGTCCCGCTCTACGGTCCGAGACGCGGAAGATGCCTGCTTCTTCATCCTCTAGTGCTGATACGGCGGCTTCTTGCACGGAGGCGATGTCGAGGAACTGGGCGCGAGAACAGCGGAAACCGTTGATGACGGGTATGGGGTAAGGTTGCACGGCGTGTCGGGACATCAACACATAGCCCCAGCCCCGAAAGCCGCCGCCGGAGAGGTAGAGCGTGAAGCCGCTTTCTTTCTTCGCGAGCTCCTGAAGTGAGGCTGGAACGTTAAGACTAGCGTAGGCTTCCTGCACAGCGGTCTGGACTTCCCGCTTCAGCTCGGCAGTAGTGCCATTCCGTTCCGCCTCGGCCAGTCGCCGCGACATAGCCGCCGCGCCGTACGGCATACTCACCGCTCCCTGCTCCGGCATCTGCACCTCAGCGGAGTCCCGCGTTTTGATCAGCCAGCTGAGCTGCGTGCTCCCGCCACCCAAATCCATGACTAGTCCGCTGACGTCTGGTAATGAGGAGGCGACGCCCATAGCGCCTACACGACCTTCTTCCTCCTTAGCCAGAATCGTCACGTCCCATCCTACGGCCTGCTTGATACGTGCACGGAAGTCGTCGGAGTTGACTGCTGTACGCGTGGCTTCTGTGGCCAGTACTTTTACGTTGTCCTCTGGAACGCTGAAGTCGTGGCAAGTTAGTCTAAATTGCTCGAACGCGGTACAGACGGCCGAGATGGTGGCCTCGTCGATGGGTTGCCGTTGGCCAGAAGGCGAGTACTGGGCGTCGTAGAGGGAGATGGCTTCGCGGTGTTGGTACAGCGTCGGCATGATCCGGGCGGTCGGGGGTTGGAGGCTGGAGATGGAGAAGCGGATGCCGTTGCTGCCCATGTCGACTACGGCGCGGAGATGTTGGGGGGAGTAGGTGGTGGCCATGTTGTGTCTATTCCGCGGAGTGCGGTGGGGATGGCGGGTTGGGTTGCTAGTACGACAGACCCTGGCGATGGTCGGTCGGTGTGGATGTTACTCGTACTCTGATATTGCGAGTGATATGAAACGAATGGGAGGGGAAGGGACGCGTGAGGTGTAGATGTGGGTTAGATGTCGGAGGGAAGATCTTGCAAACATCCTTCGACGTCGAGAAATACCTCTCATCCGCGTAGTCCTATGCGAGTCTATATGGTAGAGCGTGCCCTCGTCTCACCAGTAGCATCGTCACCCGAGGCTTCGTTGTCATCATTGTTTGATTGGGGTGAGGTAGAAGGGTGCGAGGAGTGGATGGGTGAGAGGATCGATGAAGTGGACCGGCTTTAGCGGTGTTACTCTGCAAGCCTCAGGCTCCCATGCCTCGGTCTGCGATATGAGCTCGAAAAAGTTCACGTCGCCAGCGAGAACAGTAGTAGATGTAGTAGCAGAAGCCACGGCGCACGCGGCGCAACACCACCGCGATGAACATCTCGCAACCCGTCAGCAGCCAACTGGCCGCCGTCCACTTCGGCCACCTCTCCAGCGCCGACATCCACGCCCTCTCCGCCCGCCGCATCACCAGCTCCACCACCTTCGACACCCTACTCAATCCCATCCCGGGCGGCCTGTACACACCCGAACTAGGCCAATATGGCGATGCGGCCTGTGCGACCTGTGGGCTCAAGAACCCGCAGTGTTCCGGTCACTGCGGGCATATCGAGATGCCGGTACCGTGTTATCACCCCACTTTCATGGATCAGACGTTGAAGTTGTTGCAGGCGATGTGCATATATTGTGGCAGGTTGAAAATGGGTCGTGTGCAGGTGGAGCGGGTGAGGTGTAAGCTGAGGCTAGTCCAGTATGGATTGTTGAAGGAAGTGGAAGGTTTAGGGCAGTTGGCGGTTAAGAATATGCAAAGCGGGAAGGATGGGGATGAAGAGTCTCTCAGCAGCGACGATGATGAAGATGGCGATGCCAAGAGTATCATCGCCAGACTGGACAGCTATACCAACAACGCCATCAAGCTTGCCAAGCAAAATGGCACTCTCACGACGCATAAGACGGAAGCTACGACGATTGCGCGGAAAGCGATTGTCTCCGAATTCATGGGGAAGATTGCGCCGGGCAAGAAGTGTGCGAATTGCCAAGGCTTGAACCACAAGTACCGGAAGGACCGCTATGTCAAGATCTTCCGGAAGCCATTATCGGAGAAGGATAGCTACGCTATGATCCAGAGCGGACATAAAGCGAAAGATCCTGTCGTGGAGTTGCAAAAAAGACTCCGAGCGGAGAAGGCTCGGAAAGAGAAGCGAGAGGCGGAGAAGGATGAGGGTATAGCCGATATGTCGGCATCCACGGAGGAAGACGAAGGCGAGGGCGACGATGTCAACATGGATGACGAGGAAGCAGAAAGCGAAGAAGACGTCCAGATCGCGGGCGGCGACATCCTCGACTCCGCCACCGAGGCAGTACGCAGCAAAGCCAAAAAGGATGTTCAGCACGAGGAGTACCTCAACCCAGCGCGCGTGCATGCCTATCTCTGTCAACTCTTCGAGCGCGAGCAAGACATTCTCTGCGCTGTCTACGGTCACACTCCGAAACGGAAAGGTGCCAAGCCTCTGACACCCGACATGTTTTTCATGCGTACCATCCTTGTCCCACCAAACCGCTACCGCCCCGAAGCCAAAGCTGGTGGCGAAGTCACCGAAGCGCAGGAGAATACCCTCTACCGCAACATCATCAATTCCTGCGACCAACTGACGACCATCCAACGCGAACTCTCCGGCACTCAAGACGCTAACCCTCGCTATCGAGCAAGATCCTACGCCGACCTCGAAACCACCTGGATTACCCTCCAAGACGCTGTCAACAGCCTTGTGGATCGAAACCTTGCTCCTGTGTCCGGAGCTGCCGCGAGAAGAATACCAGATGGCATCAAGCAGAAGCTGGAGAAGAAGGAGGGGATGTTTAGGAAGTATATGATGGGTAAACGAGTTAACTTTGCTGCGAGAACGGTGATCTCGCCAGACCCGAATATCGAGACGAACGAGATTGGCGTGCCACCGGTATTTGCCGTGAAGCTGACGTACCCGGAGCCCGTGACAGAATGGAATGTTGAGGAACTGCAGGAAGCTGTCCGAAATGGACCGCACGTCTGGCCCGGCGCGGTGGCGATCGAGAGCGAAACGGGCTCAGTCATCAACCTCGAGCGCAAAAACGCAGAGGAAAGGACGGCACTCGCCAATCAGCTCCTCGCCCCCTCGGTGGGCAGTGTAAGAGGCACCCGCCCCAAGAAAGTCCACCGCCACCTCAACAACGGAGACATAGTCATCATGAACCGCCAGCCCACCCTCCACAAACCCTCTATGATGTGCCATCGCGCGCGCGTGCTCCCCGGAGAGAAGACGCTACGCATGCACTACGCCAACTGCAATACGTACAATGCCGACTTCGACGGCGACGAGATGAATATGCATTTCCCGCAGAACGAGGTGGCGAGGAGCGAGGCGCTTGGGATCGCGGATACGGATCATCAGTACCTTTCTGCGACTGCGGGGAACCCGCTGAGAGGACTGATTCAGGATCACATATCCATGGGCGTATGGTTGACGAATCGGGATACCGTGTTCGAGAGGGGCGAGTACATGCAACTGTTGTATGCTGCGCTCAGGCCGGAAAACGGGCATTGTTCCTCCGGCAGGATCGAGACTCTCCCGCCGACGATCATGAAGCCGAAGTGTTTGTGGACGGGAAAGCAGGTTTTCTCGACTATACTTCTCAATGTCTTGCCATCGGGGTATGAGGGCCTGACGATGGAAGGTAAAAGCACAACGGACGCTAAGCTGTGGGGTGGCGATGTCGGGTCGAGGGAGGAAGGCACGGTGGTGCTGCGGGATGGGTACTTGTGCCAGGGGATTCTGGACAAGAAGCAGATCGGACCCAGTAGTGGCGGAGTGGTGAATGGGGTGTATGAGGTTTATGGGCATGTGGTGGCTGGGAAGTTGTTGAGTATTTTGGGGAGATTGTTGACGAGGTTGGAAGTTGTGAGGGGGTTCTCATGCGGGGTGGATGATCTTATCTTCACGCGCGAGGGGGAAGGGCAGAGGAGGGAGGCGTTGGCTGGAGCTGAGACGGTGGGTGGGGAGGTGGCGAAGAGGTATGTTGGGTTGGAGGATCAACAGGGCGGTGGGCAGGCTCGAGAGCTGCAGCGGCGACTGGAGGATGTGCTGCGCGACGAGGCGAAGCAGCAGGGTCTCGACCAAGTCACCAACAACGCGACCAAAGACCTCTCCTCCGCCGTCACGAACGCGTGTCTACCTGCTGCACTGGTCAAGCCCTTCCCAAAGAACCAGATGCAGACCATGACTTCCTCCGGTGCGAAGGGAAGTAAAGTCAACGCCAACCAGATCTCCTGCAACCTCGGGCAGCAGATTTTGGAAGGCCGCCGAGTCCCTGTCATGGTCAGCGGGAAGACTTTGCCGTGCTTCAAACCCTTCGAGTCGAGCGTGCGGGCGGGCGGGTACGTGGTGGATCGGTTTTTGACGGGTGTCCGGCCGCAGGAGTACTTCTTCCACGCGATGGCTGGACGGGAAGGGTTGATCGATACGGCGGTTAAGACTTCCCGGAGTGGGTATCTACAGCGGTGTGTGATCAAGGGAATGGAAGGGTTGAAAGTGGAATACGATACTTCCGTCCGGGACTCCGATGGCTCGGTCGTGCAGTTCCTGTACGGAGAGGATGGATTGGACGTGGCGAAGGCGAAATACCTCTCCGATTTCAAATTCGAGGCGGAGAACCATTTGAGTTTTTCCCAGGGATTGGGCGTGAAGGAGGACTTCGAGAGGGTGATGAGTGAGGAGGCTGGGGAGTATAATAAGGCGGCGTGGAAGAAGTATCGGAAGAGTGGGAGGTTGGATGCGAGTGAGCCTGGGCTCGGGGTGTGGAGTCCGAGTCGGTTTGCGGGGAGCACGAGCGAGAAGTTGTTGGGGGGCGCCAAGGAGTATATGGATGGGAATGCGGATCGGTTGTTGAGAGATAAGAAGAAAGGGGTGGAGGGGCGGCTGACGAAGAAGACCTTCGAGTCGATACTGAATATTCGGTACTTGAAGTCTGTGGTCGAGGCGGGCGAGGCCGTGGGTGTGGTCGCGGGGCAGTCGGTCGGGGAGCCTTCGACGCAGATGACGCTGAATACTTTCCATTTGGCGGGGCATTCGGCAAAGAATGTTACGCTGGGGATTCCGCGGTTGAGGGAGATTGTCATGACGGCTGCGAGGAGTATTGCGACGCCTACTATGACGTTGAGGTTGGGGGAGGATGTGGGCGCGGATGAGGGGAGGAAGTTCGCGAAGGGGATTTCGAGGTTGAGTCTTGCGGAGGTGGTGGATAAGATCACGGTCACGGAAAGGATTGGGAAGGGGGTGGGTTATGCTGAGGCGAAGATGTATGAGGTGCGGCTGGAGCTTTTCCCGCAGGAGGAGTATGTGAAGGAGTATGCTATTACCGTTGAGGATGTGGTGGCGACGATCGAGCACCGCATGTTGCCGCGGCTACAGGCGGCGGTGCGGAAGGAGATGAAGAAGAGGGGGGAGGAGAAGAGTTTGAAGGGGAGGGAGGAGATTGGGAGGAGTGCGGGGGTGGTGGAGCAGGAGCGGGCGAGGCCTGAGGGGGAGAGGGAGGGTGGGGACGATGATAGCGAGGGAGAGGGGGATGATGATGCGACTAGGGATAAGGCGAAGTCGAATAAGATGCAGGCGGGGTATGAGGCGTATCAGGATGATGAGGAGAGGGGCCTTGCCGCGAGGAGTCGGAGAGAGGGGACTCCGGGGGAGATTGAGGAGGAGGATGAGACATATGGGGGTAGTCCGAAGCCGGAGCGATCGGGTGCGGAGAGTGAGTCGAGTGGTGATGATGAGGATGAGGAGTCTCCGCGACATGCGAGGAAGCTGGTCGCGAAGGACAGGGAGAACAGGATCAGAGGCGACCGCAAAACAAACGACATCACGCGCTTCGCCTTCGACGACGAGAAGGGCGACACCTGCACCTTCACCCTCGAATACGACTCCAGCACCGCCAAGCTCCTCATGCTCCACCTTGTCGAGCATGCCACCCGCGCCGCCCTCATCCAATCCGTCCCCGGCATCAGTACCGCCATCCTCGACGAAGCCGCCACCAAAGACGCCGCCGGCGTCCCCATCCTCGCCACCAGCGGCGTCAACATCCCTGCCATGTGGGCCTATCAGAACGTGCTCAACCCAAATCACATCTACACCAACTCCATACACGCCCTGCTGCTGCATTACGGCGTCGAAGCCGCCCGCGCGGCCATCGTGATCGAGCTGCAGAGTGTTTTCGGCGGACACGGGATCAGTGTGGATCCCAGGCATCTGATGCTGATAGCGGATTACATGACGCGGGGAGGGGTGTATCAGTCGTTCAGTCGGATGGGGTACCGAGGGAATCCGTCGCCGTTTATGAAGATGAGTTTTGAGACGACGGTGGGGTTTTTGCGGGATGCGGTGTTGGAGGGGGAGTGGGATGATTTGACGAATCCGTCTGCGCGAATTGCGACGGGGAGTATGGCCAAGGTGGGGACGGGGGGGTTTGATGTGTTGATGGGGGTGAGGGGGAGTGTGGGAGTGCCAGAGAGGGAAGAGGACGGGTTTGAGGAGGGGGATGGTGATGTCGAGATGGAGGGATAATTGGGAGGTGTGTGCTTTGCTCCGCCAGCCTCCAACCGTCAAATGGCAGGAATGACCGGCCTTCTTGATGCTGTTGAGCATGCGCTACATAATTGAACGGTACCTGCCAACAAAGCTATATCCCGGTTCTCCTTGCCTTGCGGCAATCTCACACGTAGCTGCCTCCTTGTCTTGACCACCGTAATTTGACAAGCTCTTGGAAGTACGCATGGGGCATAATAGTGGGCACAAGCGGCTGCAACGTCTATTCCTGCGATAACGCATATCAGTAAAAGGGGTTTGATCGCTGATGGCGGAGGGATCACCATTGTCGAGCAAACTGACGGCAGTCACATTTAGGGACGAGCGCATCGCCTTCGCGCAGGAGCCGCCACATCCAAGTCAGACCCCCTTACTCCCTCCGCCGCCGCCGCCGCTCAAGCACCTCCGACCACCGCAACACCCTGAAGCAAGCCGACAAAGCCTCCCGCTTCCCCTTCCCGACGCTCGCGCCCGAGCTCCGCAACCGCCTCTACCGAGGACTACTCCTGTTCCACGACTCGTACGCCTGCCAGCCGCGCAGTCGTCCTTTCCGGTGCACGATCGGCTGGAAGGGGGCGTGCCTGGCCCGCCCCAGCATTTACTGCAGGAGTACCAGGCGTGCGAGAGGCTCGCCCCGTTCTTATCAGTCTTACGGCGAGCCTGATGGCCCGGGTAACCCCGAGGTAGTCCCGGAGCTGGCTCGCGTTATGCTAGGAGTGGTGGCGGAGAGGGAAGAGCTCAGACGCGACAACACCCTGTGTACAAGTGAGTGCGAGCTCAAGATGGAGGTTGCAAGCCTCTGCCTCCAGTACTTCCTATGTGGCTTGGACGTGGACGCGCTGGAAGATTGGTTGCCGGCGGAGGGGTTGGAGTGATGGGTGGGGTGGAAGCGGCGGAGATTTTGGAGGAGCTGGGCGGGTACCGAGATCTTCGCAATGGGATCGAACAGCCGGGGGATGGGTGGACGGTTTGAGAGCGTGGAACGGAGTGCTCGAGTGGTATGCCCTGAATCCCACAGTGGGATGTGTCGTACGATCTCTCACATTTCCGACTTGGGTTGACTGTCTGGTTCACACTGTCAGTAGCCAGCTCGCCTCGTCCGCCTGTTGAAGTGCGGGCGTCATCTGGTCGGTATGCGCGATCTTGATCTTGAGTTGAAGCAGAAATCATACACTATATCATGCTCATTCCCTTCCACCCACAGTCTGTATGGCTGAGCGATATGGCGGCGCTGCGTTCGTCCTGTCTGATGCGCCGCACACACAACTACATCGTCGTCTCGTTTCCATAGTGTTTCTCACTTCAGGAGTGAAGTCTGGTATCACGCCAACGCGTCTGCACCTTGAACTCCACAAGCCCTTCTGGACCGATCGAGGAGAGGGGCGGTACATGTAGATTAGATTGCCATATCCATCCTGTTGCCGGTTGCCGCTTCCGCTCACGCCGCCGTTCGCGAAACGAGTCATGATCCCCGAGGCCGTTGAGATTGAGGTGGGACTGCCCGCTTCTCCGATAATGATGGAAACCCACGCGCGAGTCATCAACAACAAGGTCCGTCTTCAACACCACTGTCCCTCTTTTGACAGGCATGTGAAGATGAGGATACATGGATTCACGATAATATAATGCTCTGCTCATGCTCGTACTGCTGTAAATAGAACAACAACCGCAGGAACGGCACGCTCTACTCTCTAGCTCATCCTTTAGCCGCAGCGGCCCACCCCAAAGCTTCATCAGCCCGCGCGGCCCCCAAAAAGGCCGCTTCCACGACAAGTGAAGGTACCTTAGCCATGGCGGCGATCCGGATCAAAGGCAAAATGGTCCTGGCATCGCCGCATCTCTCTCTCTCTCTCACCACCTTCCCTTCCCTTTCCCGGGGCGGTGCATACACTACTGTACCACCGGGTAACCGCAGCACCATGCGCAAGTAGAGTTTAATGCGCTTTGGTGGAAGTCCCTACTACAGCACTCCCTTTCCATCACCACCTTTCTCCGTACCCACCCCTCCGCCCTCACCTCACCTCACCTCACACCTCACACGACACGACAGCTGCAGCCTGGCAGGCGTCATCATTATCATCCCCTTGGATCCCATCCCGCGCGCGTAATGTTCGACCCTTTATAACCCGACAGCGATGCCGCGGATATACAGCCATAGCCATGACTACAGCCTCCGGCACGCAGCGATAATCTTAATCCTCTTCCTCACGGCGGCAACGGCGCAGACCCTGCGCTTCACCGAACCCGCGGCGAATGCGCTCACGGCGCTGGGCGCGACGACGAATTATACCCTGGGCGAGCATGTGCGGGTGGCGTGGCAGAGCGGGTATGAGTTGACGACGTTGCGGGTGTGGCAGGGGCCGAGGGAGGATGGGTCGTTTGGGGGGAAGGTGTTGGCTGGTATGTGTCATATCCTACGCTTAACCGATTACGGGACTTGTAGGTGGGTGGTTGTGCTGATGCTGGGCTTTTTCTGTATTTAGCCAATCGCACAACAGACGAGACGTCGTTCACCTGGACAGCGGCGCGGGTGGACAATGTCCCATTATCGAGGCTTTTCCATTTCGAGCTCACGAATGGAGAGGACGGGAGTTGCGCGGGTTGCGTGGCGGATAGCCTTGATTTCTACGTTACTCGGCCCGCTACCACCACCACCAGCGCCACCTCGACGAGCTCTTCAAGCAGTAGCAGCAGCACCTCCCCAGCATCTTCACCAACCACTAGCGCATCACCATCACCCTCACCCTCACCCACGACCGATGTCGCAGGATCCGCAGCCACCACACCCGCGCCCCCACTTTCACACAGCAACCGCCACGCCCTCGCTCTAGGCCTGGGCCTCGGTCTCGGCCTCGGCATCCCCTTGCTCCTCGCCCTCCTCGCCCTCTGCGCATTCTGCCTTCTCCGCCGACGCAAAAACCAGCGCCGCTCCGCCAACCTCCCCCGGGGCCACCAACCCAACATCTCCATCTCAGCACCCTTGATGGTGCAGCAAGATAAACCAGCGGGGCTCCCCGGCTCGCCAGGACACCCCCAAATCGCGTACTTTGGCGCATACACACCAGGCAGAGGAGACGAAGCACGCGTCGATCGCTCGTCGACCGGCACAGCCAGCACGACGGCGTCGTCGTACCACGGGCCCTTTGAGTTCGAGCGACCGGGCAGCGAGCCGCGGTTCGATGCGCGGAGTATCGAGAGGGAGATCCAGAGTATCCCGCGCTCGGCGCCGCATTACCCTCCATCGGGTCGAGCGAGTAGTGTGGGGAGTGGGACCCTGCGGATGGGGACGCCGAGGAGCGATTATAATCCTGGGGGAGCGCCGAGGTTGTCCAGTATAGATGAGCATGGGCCGCCGTTGCGAGCAGGGACGCCGGAATGGCCGTTGAGGTCGTGAGGCGGGTGCGGCGTTTGTATAGATCGTAATGATACCCATGATGTTTCCGGAAACCTACTATTCCCTCGGGTTTCATCGTAGGATCGCTCTGCTATACGCGCTCACGCAGGCCGCATGTACTCCCTCACATCCCAGACCAGCACTCTCTCGTCCCAAGCGCAGGTAGCGCACCAGCCTTCCGCGCCGAACAGGCACCAGTCGACGCCCATGGCAAACTCCGTATGCGCGTCCATGCGACCCAGCTCTCGCCCGAATCCGGCTCCGTTACCGCCCTTCTCAACATTACTCCCGTCCGTCCACACACGACACGTCATATCATAGCTCGCGCTCAACAGCACATCGCTCAAATGCGGGCTCCAACTAATCTTCCGCACAGCATACTCATGCCCCGGCAGCAGATTGACCGGCCCGGACGGATTCCGCAGATCGAACGTCCGGATCACCCCGTCCACCCCCGCCGTCGCGAGCACCGAGTCCCGGTACTTATTCCAATCATGCGTCAAGCACTCCGACGGCCCCACGCTCCCCTGCCCGTACCCCGGCACGGGCAGCTTGGGCGGCGCATGGATGGGCACCGCGAGCGTCAGGTGGTTCTGCGCGCTGGCCTTGGTCCGCAAGTCGTACACGCGGAGATGGCTGTCGCGGCTCACGCACGTCACGATCGCCGGGTGGTGCGGGCTGAACTGCGCGCTGTAGACACAACTGTGCACCGGCAGCGTCACCAAACTCTCTTTCCTCTCTGGTGTCCAGATTTTCACCGTGCCGTCCCAGCTGCTACTTAGGAACTGGCCCTTCTCCACCAATCCCCAGTGCACGCTGAAGACCTCGCGACCGTGCTCCTGCCAGCCCGCGACGGGGAAGGCGCCGGCGACGCCGAGGTCGAAGAGCTTGAGGCTGCCGTCGCCGCCGGCGGTGAGGAGCTGGTTCTCGTGCTGCTCCGACCACGCGGTGTCGAAGAGGCAGTCCTGGGTTTCGAAGTACTTCTCGCAAGCGATGCCGTTGGGGGTGAGGTTGAGGATGTAGAGGCGGCCGTTGCCGACGAGGCCGAAGTTGGCGCCGGCGGAGACGGCGAGGCGGGAGTCGTGGAAGGGGGAGTATTTGGTGCTGTAGGGGTTGAAGCCGGCGGTGCGGAATTCGAGCATGGTGGGATGTGATGGGGTGCCGCTGGGGCTGTATTTGGTTTGCTGTTATTGCATGGTTAGTTGTCTCTTGGGACTGGTAGCATGCTCCACAGTAGTAGCCGCATGAAGTATGTGGACTTGGAGATGGAAGGTCGTCTTATTTAATGCATCGTTGGCCGACCTGCAATGACATCAGCGTGGGAGCCCAAAGCCGAGGCTGCTTCACATGCCAACGTGTCGTCTTTCCTCACGACATCAATCAACATATGGGAACAACATAGAGAAGAGACAATAATACAACATGTCCGACGACGCAGTCTCCGCCTCCGCCAAAGGCGCGACCTTCATGGTCCTCCTCCAAATCGGCTCCCGCGCCATCACCTTCGCCCTCAACCAAGTCCTCTTACGCTTCCTCTCGCCTCAGCTCCTGGGCGTGGCCGTGCAGCTGGAACTCTACATCATCTCGACCCTGTACTTCTCCCGCGAGAGTCTCCGTATAGCGACCCAGCGACGTTCCGACGGCGGCGTGCAAGCGGCCATCAACCTCTCGTACCTCGCGATTATAGCTGGTTTGCCGGTGGGAGCACTACTCGCGCACCTGTATCTGCAGTCGAATTACCCGGATGTGCCGTACCTGACAACTGCGCTGAGGGTTAATGAGTTGACGGCCATGGTGGAGCTGCTCTCGGAGCCGGCGTTCGTGGCGGTGCAGCAGAATATGCTGTACAAGACGCGGGCTGCGGCTGAAGCCACGGCTGTCATCATGAAGACTCTGGCGACTGCCGGGCTTGTCTTCTGGGGTCGGCATGAGGGTTATGATATTGGAGTCTTGCCCTTTGCTGCTGGGGAGCTGGCGTACTCTGCTTCGCTCACTGTGGTCTATTTATCGCAGACGGTTGGTGTTGCTCGTCTGAGAGCGTTCACTTTGACGCCGAAGAAGATGCAAAGGAGGTGTGTCAGACTTGTACCTCCCAGCGTAAGTGTGCTTCCGTTGATTCCTTTCGTAGCCACCCCGATCAGCAGTACATCTTCTCCCTGTTCTCCAAGCCTCTGCTCTACCTGTCCGCTTCGCTCTATCTACAAACAGGGGTGAAATGGCTGTTGACAGAAGGCGACAAACTCCTTGTCTCTGTCTTCGCCACACTAGAAGACCAAGGCATGTACGCCCTCTCAGCCAACTACGGCGGCCTGATCGCGCGCATGCTCTTCCGACCCATCGAAGACAGCTCCGGCAATCTCTTCGCCCGACTCTGCGCCGCACCATCCCCATCCGATCAAGACAAAAAGAGCGACGCCACACCAGCATCTAAACCCAACAACAACCTCACCCAAGCCGCCACTATCCTCCACAACCTCCTCCGCATCTACTCCCTCGCCTCCCTCATCGCCTTCGCCCTCGGCCCCACCGCCGCGCCCCTCCTCCTCCAACTCGTCGCCGGCTCCCGCTGGACCGACTCCGGCGCCGGCGAAGTCCTGGCCACGTACTGCTACTGCATCCCCCTCCTCGCCATCAACGGCGTCTCGGAAGCTTTCGTCTCGGCCACGGCGTCAACCGCTGAATTACAGCGGCAGAGTATCTGGATGGGAGCGTTTAGTGCGGGTTTCGCGTTGAGCGCGTATGTCTTTTTGAGGGTGTTGGAGATGGGTGCTAAGGGGTTGGTGTTGGCGAATTGTGTCAATATGGCTTTGAGGATTGTTTTCAATCTCAACTTCGCGACGAGCTACTTTGGGAGGCAGGGGGTGACGTTCAGGCTGGTGGATATCGTGCCCAATGTGTATGCGGTGGGCGCAGCGACGGTGGTGCCGAGTCTGTTGACTCGGACGCAGGGCGTGCTCGGGCAGTATGGGTTACTTGGTGAGCTGGTCAGGGTGGGCGTTGTGGGTGGGGCATTCGCTGCGTTCATGTGAGTTCTACGGTGGAGTGGGTTACTTGCGTAACGCAGATTGGCTGACTTTTGGCAGTGCTGTCACGGAGCGGAGGTTTTTGCTGGATTGCTACCGAAGATTCAGGTCGTAGGAGTCAGACTGCGGTGGGCTCTCAAGCTTCCTCGCCGAGATCAATATCCGTCGGAGTACCATCAGAAGCCTCCGACTCGAACCCGTTCGCACTCGGAGTCGCTGTGCCCTGACTGCCCGCCTGTTCACTCCCGCAGGCGCAACAGGATGGCGAGGACTGACAAGGCTGTCGCAACGTCCTTGCCGTGGCGCCTAGTCGCACAGCTCGTGACACTCAAGTAGCAGCAATAGCTAGGCGTGGGCTTTGACGGAGCATAGCAGGCAAGAGCGACATCGTCCGTACTTGCTCAGACCAGCCTACGTGGGACATCATAACACACCGTGACGGACACCGCGATTTCGAGGTGAAGTGCACATGGTGTGCCTAGCTGACAGTGTCGCAAACTCCTATGTTTGTGGCTTGCTGCACTTCGAGTTCCGTTGCGCCACTCCAACGGCACAACAACCGTCGACGAGTACGACATTATGTTGGCGACAGTAGTAGTGAACGTCGATGAGCATTTTTTCACGACTCGCTATTGTGACTTTTTGCAGTGATGTCAACAACACGGCGCGGAAACAAGAAGAGGATGTGAGGTCTGCCGGCGGGCTGGTCTGGTCATTTAATTAGAGTAGGGTTAGCGCCAGGTACCAAAGTGTGATAGGCACTAGTCCACGTTGGTCGATTTAATCTTAAACAAGGACCTCCTGGCGACGACTCTTCCCCCGACATCCTCCTGCCACACTCCCTCTCTCTTGCAAAACGCGTCTCCTCCTCAACGAACGATATCAAGTCACTCTCTTGGCCGCGACAGTGCTGGTATACCGTCGCCCTTCGTTTCGGCGGATCTTGCAGCGTGTTGCAGCTATCACATTCCTTCACCACAATCGACACCTATTGCCGCCATTGTTGACCAGTGCCCACATTCCTTGACTTGCCGCCCGCAATACCACTCCGACCTCACATCCACCACCACCGCCTCCATCTTCATCGCTCGACTCGACTCGACACGACATCGACATCGACAGAGTCGACACGATGGGACTCCACCATCAAGCCACCCACGGACGCGTCTTCCGTGGCATCGACGCCACGAAGCACCTCGAAATGCGCAAGCGCGACAGCCACGGCTCCAAGATCGTGATGCACGTTCCGGAACACATGAAGGCCGCCGCTCGCCCTGCGGACCCGGAGCAGTTGAAATACATGGACAACAAGGTCGCCGCCACCGAACAAGTCGCGACCTACACCTCCGTCGTCTACCAGACCTTGTCCGCCGATTTCGATGGACCGATCGCCGGATACACCACCCTCTCTGCCAATCCCACGCCGACCGCTGCGACCGCCGTCAATGTCGCGCAGTCTGGTGCCACTGACACGGCTTCCTCTGCTACGCCGACCAACTCGCACGAGTCTGCATACGCTGCCGCCAAGTCTGCCGCAATGGGTGCTTCTACAACCGTGGTCGCAACCTCCGTTGCCTCGGTCTCGCCGACTAGCGCGGCCGCCTCATCCTCTTCGTCCGTCGAGGACGGCAGCAACAACAGGTCCAACTTCCTCAATGCCCCGACCAGTGCCGTCGTAGCCACCACTGCTTCTGCGACTCTCGGAGCGGCTGCCGTTGGTGGCACTCCCCTCTCCGCCACCCGTGGGAATGGTCTCTCCGGCACCCCTCTCTCTGCTACTCGCGCCCCCATCGCTGAGGATGGCTACGGCATGTCTACTGGCGCCAAGGCTGGGCTCGCCTTCGGTATCATCATCGCCTTCGCCCTCGCTGCGGGCCTGGTCTTCTTCTGCTGGCGTAGACGCCGCAACCCGAACGCTCACCAGGAGATCCACGACGAGAAGCGTGTCAGCAGTGGCAGCTCCTTCTTCGGTGGCAAGGCCATGTCCGAGAAGCGCGCGTCGGCCATCAGCGTCGCACACAGCATCCGCTCCGCTGCCTCCACTGCTCCTCGTCTCAGCCTCCGCCCCGTCACCCAGTTCCTGCCGAGCTTGTCTTCCGACAACCGCAAGAGCGCTGGCAACACGCTCGATCCGGCCTCCGCCGCCATGTCCGAGAAGCCGAAGAGCATGTGGGAGCGCCGCTCGCAGACCACCCAGAACCCGTTCGACGACGCCGACGCCATGGATGAGAAGACCGAGGCCCCGGCCAACCCATTCGACGAGCCCGAGGCTAACGCAAGCGAGAAGTCATCCGCTGACTCTCCGGCCAAGGTCGAGGCTGCTGCCGTTGTCCCTGTCGCTGCGTCTGCCCCTCGTGGCCCGAACAATGTACACCGCGTGCAGCTCGACTTCAAGCCGAGCATGGAGGACGAGCTGGAGCTCAAGTCTGGACAGCTTGTCCGCATGCTTCACGCGTATGATGATGGCTGGGTAAGTGATCAAGATTCGATAACATGATTTTGATCAACCACTAACTCCGACTAGGCGCTCTGCATCCGCATGGACCGCTCGCAGCAGGGTGTCGTCCCGCGCACTTGCCTCTCCAAGCTCCCCGTCAAGCCGCGTCCCCAAGGCCCGCCGTCGCAAAGTCTCAACGGTCCTCCGATGAGCCCCACGGGCCCGCCCGGCATGACCCCGCGTCCCCTCACCCAAACCGGTCGTGACCGCACTGGCAGCAGCGCCGGCATCGAGCGCCCCAGCACGCCGACCGGTGTCCCCGCACGCAAGCCCGTGCCAGGCCAGGCCATCTAAACAACACCTCGCCTCAACTGCGGATAAAGTTCCCTTCTCACTTGACGACTTACGCGGGTGATTCTACGATGCACTTAACATACCATAACCATTACCAAGGGAGCGAGCGGGCGGGGGAGTGTGGGAGTTGGCTGGTCGGCGCAGAACTGGAAGAGAAATCAAAACCTACCTTCTTTCTCGTAGCCCTTGACTACAGTGATGTAGTGTCGAGGCTACTGCCTTTTTTTTTCACCGCGAGCTGCTAGTGTGTACAATATGCGAGCGGGGCGGTGAGTGTGTGTGTGCATAGCGTCTGCTCTGGGAGGAGACTACGCGAGCAGTGGGTGATCGCTTGGGCCGCTGCTGGTCAGTTTGGCGGTTCAGTAGTTAGGAAGAAGGGAGGGCAAATGGGAATGTACATGTAGCCTTTTCACTGAGTCCGAGGTATCTGTCTGCAATGTGTTGTCACTCATCATCATCACCATCAATCATCAGCTTCATTATCCGTTGTGCTGCGTCTTCCTCACAAACGTGACGAGTAACGTGATGGCGTGTGTGAAGCGCGAAGAGCTCGATGCGGAAGCCAGCCATTCAGTGACTTGTGAGCAACAATGGCAAACAAAGACAATGAAGATGCAGCCGCCCGAGATGGCATTGAGGGCTGTGGATGTCATGTTCACGATGTCGCCGTCGACCGTCTGTCGTCGTATGACGTCGGTGTCGATACGGAATGGCGTTTTATTGGAAGCCCGCCGCCGCAAGCACATCAACATCCACATCCGTACCCAGAGGACCGCGTCAACCCTCATCATACCGAGACCGAGACCGTCTTCTAGCGAACGATCAGCGCCCACGTCGAGAACGCAATCCACGGCTTGCTCCACGAGGACCCCGAGACCGCAGACCAGACCTACTTCCCCTTTCGGACCGCAACCAAGGCCAAAATTCTTCAAGCCGAAACGACAACCCTCCTCCACGAGACCCACGTCCCTCCCGCAACCGCACGCCATCACCCGATCCTTACCTCCCTGACATCCCCGCTCCACCCCCACGAGCCTCCGGCTTCGGCACCCTCGACCGCGCCTGGATCCTCACCCACCTCGAACAGCTCAACCACATCGGCCACCCCTTCCTCATCGCCGCCCAGCGCCACGCCGTCTGCGTCGATGTCGCCGAGCCAAACTTAACGCAGTACCTGCACCAGCCGGTCACACGCGGGGTTTACGAGCAGATAACGCCTGTGCTAGCTAAAGCGGTGCTGTATGCGAAAGCGGTGACGTATGCTCCGTGGTCTGTCAACTCGGCCCAGCAGCAGCAGCAGCAGCAGGAGTTACAGTCCGACATGGCGACGCCGCTGCTAGGGCAGTTCTTGGTACAGGTTAATGGCTTCGTGCAAGCGCGCAATGAGAGTGGACTGACGGATTGGATCGCACTGGAGCCGCCATTCAACGAGCAATACGGGGCGATGATACGAGAGTTACAGGCAGCATACCCGCGAGGCAGTGAAGACGCGCTGGAGAAGAGGTGCTCGGGCGCTCTGAAAGCGGCGGTGGAAGGGGATGATGGGAGTCCGTGGACGGGGTTTGTGAAGTTCATGGCGCAGTACCTGGCGTACCTGAGGGATGTGAGCGCGGATGTGAACCGGTATCTGGATACGTATGCGCTGCTGTCGGAGCTGCAGCAGAGGGCGAACAGTGCGCTGAGTCATAGTACGCTGGGGCATTTGATGCTGCCGGTTGTGGTCGCAGACGCGAAACTGGTGTGTCGGCTGGCTATCGGACTGGATAAGCAGCCGGAGCTCATCGCGCACTTGAAGCGCTCAGGTGGTGGCGGTGGCGGTGGGGATGAAGGCGGCGCACGCGAGACGTTACCCGAGAGAGCAGCCAACATCCTCCGCCAGGCTTTCGTCACCTGCCTCAACGACCGCGTCTCCGGCCTTTCATCCGCCGGCAAGCCCGAGGGCAAGAAACGCGGCATCTACCTCATCGCCAACCTCTGCCTCAAGATCCTCTTCCAGTGCCGCAAGACGCGCAACGCGACGCAGATCTTCGAGAACATCTACAACCTCTCGCCCCCCCTCTCCGCGTACCCGAAGCGCGAGCGCGTCACTTACCTGTACTACCTCGGTCGGTTTTTGTTCCAGAACAGCCATTTCTACCGCGCGCAGCTCGTGCTGCAGAGTGCTTATGACGAAGCCCCCGCGCGACCGGAGTGCGTGCGGCAGCGGCGACATATCCTCGTCTACCTGATCGCTAGCAATTTGATCCTCGGCCGCTTTCCGTCGCAAGAGTTGCTCGGTCGGCCGGAAGCGCAGGGGCTGGCGGAGAGGTTCGTGCCGATTTGTTCGGCGATCCGACAGGGCAATCTTGCGGCTTTGAAGCGGCATCTCGACTTGGATGGCGAGCATGCGGAGTGGTTCCTGCATTTCCGCATTCTCCTGCAGTTGAGGAACCGGTGCGAAGTGCTGGTCTGGCGAAGCCTGGTGCGGCGAGTCTTCATCTTCGCCGGACATAGACCCCAAGATACCGGCGCGACGAACCGGGCAGCTACACTCCACCTCGACCACCTCGTCACCGCTTTCCGGAAGCTCGAGGAGACCGCTGCCGCGTCACGAGACGATGACTACACGGACCCGGACTTCGTGGACGTGGATTACGGCGACCAGGGGGAGGAGCACCAGATCGACACCACGGCCATCGAGAGCAAACTCGCTTCCCTCATCGATCAGGGTCTACTATCCGGGTTTATCTCGCACAAGTTGATGAAATTCGCCGTCACGGGCACCAAAGCCAAGGGCGGGGATGCGGTGGCGGCCGGGTTCCCGGTGGTTTGGGCGGTCCTGAAGGGAAAAGCGGAGAGGGGCGAGGGGAGTGGGGGGGAGGTGCCTGGGTTAAAGAGGGAGAGGAGTGGGGGGGCTGTGGGTGGGGGAGCGCAGAAGATTGGGCCGGGGATGGTGTTTAATTTTAGTGGTATGAGGCCGGTTGGGGTGGTTGGGTAGTAGGTGGAGTTGGGTGTATGGGGGTCCAGGGTATGAAGTGGAAGATTGATGTATGCATGAGAGTCCAGGGGCACTTGTCCAGGGGGCAGGGCGGGATCTTTCTCTTGTCGTGGGGAAGGAGTCTTGGAAGGCTTGGGGCCCAGGGAGAAGCCGAGACTGCTGACTGCAGCGGCTAGGAGCAGCTTTTTCAGCAGCAAACAAAGATTGCCAGGCGCCTCAGCGCCAAGGTGACTGCGATTTGGAAACGGGCTCTACTGGCATGGCTGCAACCTGGGGGTCCGAATCACTGCGCTGGGACTGCACGCGTGGAATAGTGGAAGTTTCCCTACTGTACTCTACATGTACAAGTTCGAGTGCCCAGGACTTCGTTCGTCTCCACGAGGCACGGAAACACCAACTACGAACCCCCGCGAATGGCTTTGGAAGGCACTCGGCGAGGTCCATTCCAGGCATTGCTCCGTGCATGCAAGGGCGCCGTTTCGGCCCTTCATCCATGGCTCGTCTGGTATTGCTTCGTACCTGAGCCTTCTCCACCGTTGACTCGATGCGGAGGTTGCTGACCGCGCTGGTATCTGCGCACTGTCTTTAGGATTTCCGTAACAACACGTCAGCTTTAAGGCGGCCCTGGCGATGGCGTCCAGGTTGTTGATGGTTACGCAGACATTCTAGGCATGTAGCGCCTTTGTTCTGTTCGGGGCAAGAACACTGGTAAAGCTGCCTAAAGCATGGTACTGTCCCAGAGAAACATCCATGACCATCTTCTACCTTGTTCAGATCAGGCCACTGGTATTTTCAGCCCCGGCATATGGCGCCTGAATGGCCGGAATGTCGACGGAAGCGCCAGGGCCTTCCCACCCATCCACTGCTCTAGGTCTTGATCCCACCATGGGGATGGTAGCGACGTGACGGAGAGCCTCACTGGAGAGCGCGCTCATCTTCTCGCTCAACAGGGGCCTAGGAAGAATAGGGCAGCTTCTCGCAGCGTCGGCCGGCCCTTTTGAATCCCATGAGGGCAGTCGTGTGTAACGCATATCTGCCCCTGAAGTCTATATAAGTACCGGAGCATTCCTCTTGGTTGCTCCGTTCAACGTCTCGGCTTCTATCTTTCCCTCATTCAAGACTTCAGCTTTCACTCTGTTCAACAACTTTCATCGTACACCATCCTCTACAGCAGCGAAATGAAGTTCACGCTCCTTGCTTCGGCCCTCGCTCTGGCCGCCCCGACCCTCGCCCACCCCCCGGGACACGGCGGTTGGGACCAGTGCGTGACGCAACAGCAGGCCAACAAGGTGGTAAACGAGGTCATCGCCATCTTCGGCCACTCGCCCAGCGTCAACGCCGCGAACGCTACCTCCCAGGCGCTTCTTGCCGATAACTTCCAGGAGTTCTCTGACTCGATCCATGCTCTTGAGGGCCAGCCTGTACGCATACACGATCCCTTTTAGACGCCCAGACTCACAGATCACCGAATCTCCTTGCTAACACTCCCATTCGAATAGCTGACCGGCTCCGGCCTCACGGCCAACAAAGCCGAATGGATCGCGGGCATTGTCGGCCGGCCAGCCATCACCGATATCCAGTCCCTCTACATCAGCCCCGCCGGCTGCTACAAAATTGTGTGGTACTGGCAGTTCAACAAAGTGGCAGCGGCCACTTACCGCGTCCGTGGGTTCAACCTCATCGAGCTGAATTGGAGGGGGCAGATTGATCAGCTGGTGCTCGAGTTCAATAGTATTGCTTGGGGTTTGGATGATGGGGAGTTGCCTTGTAATTTTACGGGTAAGGCTTGAGGAGAAGGCTTCCTGGATCGGGATGGAGAGTGATGATGAGCTGGATCTGGGGAGGGCATGTTGTACGGGATCTATCATTCATGGTCAATTGACTTGATGTTGGCTTTGAGAGCTATTTCATCTCTCGCGGCGAAGCTCGTTGGCAGGCTTCAACGTGTACCTTACCAATATCAAAGGGCCGTGACCTTCATGTCTCACGAAGCAGACATCGTGTCATGTGCCCGTCAATATTGTCAAGGACTCCAGACAGCCTCTGAACGTCGCGGTATCTTTTTTCGTCGCATTGGTCACGACCTACATTCCGTGCAATAACGCTGGGGTCGATACGAGGACCAAGCAGGCGCAGTGAGTAGTCCACCGTAGCCAGGATTGATACCACCATGTTGATGCGGTGACCAAGCGTCCAGGTGTATAGTGGTCCACGGTCTAGGTTCGGAGAAAACTTCACCGGCTTGGCTCTGGTCAACGGCGGCTGGAGTCACGTGTGCACTCACACACCTGCAGTGTAGATGGTTTTCCAAAACTGATGTACAGTCATCCCATTCCCATGGGGTATTCGCAGTCTGCTATCTGCTAGCGTGTCATCACCAAACGCCGTCCCATGTACTCGCTAAATCAACGAAGTATGCCTTCCAGCTACCCATTACGCAGTTCACGCTGTTGCAGTAGCCGGCAGCTTCTCCACCTCAATCTTGGGCATTGAAGCGCCAGTGCCACCGAGATCAGTCGCTTTGGCCTTCGGGTTCTTCGAGTAGTAGTTGCTAATGGCAGACTTGATGCCATCCTCAGCAAGCATTGAGCAGTGCACTATTTCCATCGTTAGCGACTACATCAACACACATATAGCACCTCCGTGAAGGCTTACGCTTGACAGGTGGCAAACACAGCTCCTTTGCAATCTCCGTATTCCTGATCCTGCCCGCCTGCTCCAACGTCATACCCTTCACCAACTCCGTCAAATACGAACTCGACGCGATCGCCGATCCGCACCCGAAGGTCTTGAACTTGACATCCGTGATGGTGTCGTCCTTCGGGTCGACCTTGATCTGAATCTTCATCACGTCGCCACACGCCGGTGCGCCTACGAGACCGGTGCCGACGTCCTGCTGGTTCTTGCCCATGCTGCCGACATTGCGCGGGTTATTGTAATGGTCCAAGACCTTCTCGTGATAGCTTCGTCGTGCTGGCTGTGCGACGGCGGGTGTGATGGTTCGGGCGAAGGAGGAGGTGGTCGGGCGGGCGGTCGACTGGAGAGCTCTGCTGGCCTGCGCGGGCGCGGTGGCGAGGACTCTTTTGAACATTCTGGCGGTTGTTTGAAGTTGGTTTGTATCGGATGAGATGGTACGGTGGTGTGTGTGTGGTCTTTGATGGTGGTGTGATGTAGGAGGTAGCTTCTCAGTGACTTTAGGTTCCCCTCGACATGGAGGAGGCAATGAGGTCAGGGCTTGGCAAAAGCGGCATGAAATCCGAGCGGCCGAGATTGGCCGGACAAAGCCGATGGGGAGGTACGCTGAGCAGCACGTGACGAGTGGAAATTGTACAACGTATGTGGTATATCCTTTGTCTTCAGTAATTACGTTGACCGAGTGGCAGTGGTTCCCGCTACAGCATCCAAAGACACGCTCGGATAGCTGGAGAATAGGCATCCCACAGTGCTTACTCCGTCGTCTGTCTTGTCAACACGCCAAGCAGCAACCACCATCAAGAGCTGGCAGTGGGAGAGCCACCATTTTCCTGTGGCTGATCGACCATGTGGGCTTCCCACCGAGCTGTCCTGGTTTCCACCAATCCTCCGCTTCGACGACCGTCATCCACCCCTAGTTGAAGTTGAACGAGTTCCGGCACAGCGGACAAGTACTCGCGTTGCTCGTCTTGAACCACTTGACCAAACAGCCCGAGTGGAAGAGGTTCTTGCAAGTCGGGCAGCGCTTGCTGGGCAGTTGCCGGTGGGCATCGATGATGGAGTAGCAGATAGCACCTAGAAGGAATTGTCAGCACTATCTTGACGTAAAGGTAGACATTGTATCGCTTACACTCAATCTGGCCTTTGAGCGCACCGGTGACGTTCTTGCGCCAGGCGGAGAGGCCGTCGATGATGGACCCGTTCTGTATCAAAGTCAGCAATTCGCGTTCCGTACACATGAGGCGAATAGCTCACAGAGAATGTAATGACGCCCTGACAGTTCCGCAACCAAGACTGCCACTTCTCCTCCTTAACCGCTACCCGGCTCACACCCACCACCTGCGCAGAAGCCAGCGGGTACGCTTCAGGTAGCACAACCTTGATGGCCATCGTCTGCTCATCGACGATGTAACCCACGTTGATCTCCTTGCTCCTCATGCCGACCTTGACGCTCATCTTCTCGTACTCCGGATCCTCCTTCACGCTCTTCTCGGACCACTCCGCCACCGCTTGCAGCGAGGCATTGATGATGAGGGGGCTGATATATTTCGCTGTCCAGCTCTCGACTGCCAGCGAAGTCTGTCTGGAACGGACGTCGAGGTAGTAGCTCTTCACCAGGCTAGGCAGGTGGGTGAGAGCGAGGTAGTAGAGGTGGGCAAGCAGCCACTGGACGTCGCGCTCCGGACTAGGCTCTGTGTCCGGCACGTACTCTTGGATGTCGAACTTCGACGTATCGACTGGCTTGCCGCGAGAGTGGCCGAGGAAGTCAAAGGTGAAGCTCAGCAAGCCGGACAAGTACGTTCCTTCTTTCAGCTGGTCAATGTAATCCGTCTTGACGCGATAGCTCGAGCCGTCGAAGTGGTCGAAGAGCAGACGCCAGCTGTAGAGGTATCCTTGCAATGGCAACGGCATTGTGCGATCAAAGGGCGCATCGACGAGTGAGTCTAGTGTAGGCGCTTCGAGGATGAGTGAGAGTAGTTCGTCAGGTAGTTGCGCTGCCTTCTTCTCCAGTGCCGCATCGAGAGAGATCTGTTCCTGCGCAGCAGGAATCTGTTTGTGCAGAAGGTCGAAGGCACCTTGTTGGATCGGGCGCGACGGTGTGTAGAGCAGCGGGAACAGCTCCTCGGAGTCAGGCAGCGCTTGGTACGGCAATTGACCGATCTGGCGAGCAAGCTGCTCGTGCGTGACCATCAGCGGCTGATGAGCCTCGTCGGAGACGCCATTCGCAGCCTTCAGTAGTGTTACCAGGCCTTGGTAGATCTTGTTCGCGTTGTCCTTGAGCGTGTCCACCAGGTCGTCATTGGGCTCGTCGGACTTGGCGAGCCTACGGAGCGTGCCATACAGTTTCAGCGTGGCGTGAGTGAGTATTATGCGGTCCTCCGCATCTCTCTCATCCGCGGACTGCAGGCCTGTGGACGTCCAAACGCCAAGAACGTACGAGAGGGCTTGCGTCCAGTGCTCGCCATACATGTCCTGCATAATCGGCAGCAGCAAAGAAAGCGCTTTGCAGATCTCGGCCGTGATGCTCATAGCGGAAGACTCTGTCAAGACCGGTATCAATCGCTTGACCAAGAAGATGAGCCGCTGCTTGGCGATACTCGCAACGGCATCCTCCTCGGTCTGGAGGATCGTGTTGAGCAACACCAGCCGTTCCAGGCTCCTGTTTTGGTGCTGCGAGTCGGAAAGATCGATGTCAGTGAGGTCCGCTACCAGCTCGTTGCAGAACCTCGTGATGGCCTGCGTTCCTGCCAATGGATGCTGCTGGCCTACGACACATGCGGCGATAGACAACGCATCCTTCCCCGAGCGGCTCACTTTCAGGCTTGCCTCACTGTCCTTGACTTGCTCCGCGCTGTGCCCGTGGAGCTCGAAGAGATTGCTGGTGATTTTGGCGTTTGCCAACGTCGTATAGTAACGGAGGGGTGAAGGCTGCGCATCGTGGCGATCCTGCAGCTGCCCCACTGCGAGCATCAGCTGGTCGTACGCTGTCGGCTCATCGTCCCCGTCGGCCGTCTTGATCGGTCTCAGGGCTTCCCAGTACCCGTTCAGCACCTTGTTGGCATCGGTAACGAAGTCGAGCACCGTTGTCTCGGTGAAAGCACCGCCACTAGGGTACCACAAGGCATTCGTCCCGACAACACTCAAGTTGTCTTCCGCCAACAGGACACACATGTGCAGCAGTGCTATGACGGTCCACTGGTCCTCAGATTCCGCTAGCTTACTTTTTGCGTCGGTTGAGACGAGGAGTCGGGCGACATGCATTGCTATCCTGAGTGCCTGCGAGAGACCTTCCGAGTCCGTCTGCACCGGTGTCTGTTTACCAGGCTCCGACGCTTGCACCAGATGGACCGCGCCGCCTAGTGGACTTAGTATGGCTAGCGAAGCCTTCGGTACTCGGACTGCTGCTTGTACTGACGACTTCCAGACACTCATGCTCGGCAGAACCTGCCTGATGTCGGGAACACCGTGTTGATCTCCCAGAAGCCGCTCCATTAGCTCACGTAGTGCATCCATAGACAGTGACTTCGAAGAGACCTCCTCTAAGTTCTGCAACACGATACTGAAGTTCGTTTTCATGCTTGCGTCGCCCGGAGACGCTGATAGGCGTGATGAGAGTACCGCCGCTTTCTGCGCGACCGTCTCGTTCTCGTGCTGCTCCAAGCGGAGAAGATTTGGTAGCAACTGAGCGCCTGCGGACTTGGTTGCGAGATTCTGGAGTGCGGCATCATTCATGGTAGCGAAGAACTGAACAGTGTGGGCGAGTCTTTGCGAATCCTCCGTTTCCGCAAGGGACGCGATCAGGTTTGAGAAGCCCTTCTCCGATGTCTTCTCGGTGAGCGCACCAGCAGCGTAAAGCTGCAGTAACATTGCGCCTTGAACATCGTTCAGTCCTGGCTGAGTCGCATCGTAGACAAAGTTTTGCAAAGGAGCGCTCTCTCGAGCAGCCGAAACAGCATCGGCCGGTGCAGTGAGTGGGAAAAGATCTCGGAGTAGCCGGCAAGATGCTTCGTTCGAGCCGTCATGGTCCACGGCTTTTGCCAGAACGCCTTTGAACAGGTCGGAGAAGAAGGCCTCGGAGCTCACGGCATAGAGGCAGCGGATGAGGTGCTTCCTCGAGGGCCAGGAAAGCCAAGCCAAATCGTCAGCGTCCAGGAGATGTTGTATGGTGGCCCTGAAGTCCACATCCTTGAGCAATCGCGGACCGCATGTCCTGATCAGCTCTTCCAGGATAGCCGCGGCACCGTAAGGCTTGCCTTCCCGGGTCTTCAGTAATGCAGCGCACTCCTCGGCGATGTTCACGTCGGTGGCGTGGAAAGTTGCCTCGACCGTCTCCGGCAGATCCTCAGCGCACAGCTCCCGCTGCAGTGCAGCCCAACGCTCTCCGGCAGCTGCGACCTGCAGTTGCGACTTGTCAAAGTCCTTGGATTGCTGGGGTTGAGACGTTTTGGCGAGTTCCAGGAGCTGCTCTGCATACTTTGGCCATTCGCGCTCCAGCAATGCAGCCATGTCTGGTACATTGACTGCCTGTGCCACCAAATGAGCAGTCTTCGCTCCGTGGATAGCCCAGTCTGTAGTTTCTGGTGACGGGTGAAGGTATTGAGCAACGACGGGCATCGTACACTCGACTACGATCTTTTGACGCTTTTCACTTGGAACGTTCTGAACCAGGGTCGAGACGAGCGTGAAGTAGGCTGGCCAAGCGGCTGATGCGCTGAAGCGCTCTTCTCTCCTCGTCACTCCGTCTCGTGCTGCGATGAGCAGGTCCTTGGCTTCCTCGTATGTCGTTGGGAGAACGTCTGTCGGTATGCTGGTGAACAATGACTTCGCAGCTACCCAGAAGTCGTTCGATCCGGACCTTGAGCCATGCTTCAGAAATTGCCTGAACCGTGACACTGCAGATTTCTTGCCGCTGTAGTCCTCTGTCCAGAGTGTCGGGAAACGGATCGAGAGAGCCTCCAGGGTAGTGACGAAATCTGTTGCCGAGCCGGTCTGGTCCGATGTGAGACCTTTGTAGATGTACGCTGTGCTGATCCGTTTCCGATTGAACTCCACCAGTATAGGCTGCTTCACGAGAGCAGTCTGCATCAGCCGATGCGTGGACCTTCGCACCCCGGCATCCGAGTGGCAAGCGAACTCCCAAAGCTTAGATTGACCGAGAATCTCCTCGTAAGATTGTTCTTGCTTCGCGGTCTCCTCCTGCGGGAGCCCACTGAGCAGATTGTTCACGACCGCGAGGCTCGTTGCCACGACACGAGCGTATGTGGCTTCTGCATCGTCCGGGCTCACGGTCCGTTCGTCGCTCAATGTCTGCACAGTCTCGTGCAAAGCGGCATCCCTACAGTAGGCCAGGACCGCACTCTGGAAGGTCTTCTTCAGACCGACTACCTTCTCTGAGCTCGAAAATACAAGGGCAAGCGCATCTTGCGCAGCTCTCGCAGCGGCACGATCGTTATCGTAGCAACCCGCGAGCCAGGACCCAGCGATCCTCGGCAAATGCTTTGCGGTCCTCTTTCCGGATATGGAGCATATACTGCCATTGCAAGTATGAGCCAGCTGTCGGACACGACGAGCGCTGTCAATCGAAAGGCGAGGGTAGAGCTTGACCTGAACCACTTTCGTCACTATCTACCGTACAGTCTATCGTACAGATCGGACGCACCCATGCTTCCAGTAACCCTTCCTCGACCTCGTTTCCTGAATCAACGAGGTGCGCTTGTATGTCTTCCAATGCCTTCGCTTTCGTCGTGCTGTCCTTCTTCGACACGTTCTTGAACGCCACAACGACGTTGACGTCGTTGATGGCCGTGTAGTCTGGGGGCTCCTGTATGTACGATAGTGCCGACGACTCTGTCGAACCGAATGCTGAGCTCGAGAAGGCGCCAAACCCGCCAGCGGCCTTGTCACTGCTGGCCTGTGATCTGAACTGCTTCTTGCTCATACTGCCGAATCCTCTATTTGACCATTCGTGGCAGAAGCTTTGGTAAGTACAATGGTTCGGTTCAGCTGACGCGCGACTCTGCGACGGTGTGAAGGTTGGGGTTGGGGTCTTGAGGTGGTGAAGATGATGTCGCCAAGGCTTCCTGCATGACGATCTGATCTTTGGAGTTGACGCCAAGGCGGGGGGCCGCAAACGGGAGGCTCACGCGCTTTGATGCCTCAGGTTCGAGGTTGAAGTTGAACCAACAACACTTCAGTCGAGCAACAGACATGGCTGCCTTGACTTTGCAACGACCATTCTCTCAACATCTTCAGAAGGGACTGGTAATATTGGCGTTCGAACCGGCGTTTCGACCTTCTCTACTCAACATAGTCGTCACGATCTGATTCTTGTTCTGAAAAATATACACACCTCAGAGGGCCGGCGGTCGCCACAGAACGGTCCAGTCTCTCATCGCTGAACCTTCCTCAATCACTGCCGCATGCACCATCCTTTGCGCTCTCCAGCAGAGACACTGCTTGGGTAGTGAGGCTCAAGCGATAGAACACGGCTACTCTCTTCCTCCCTAGTTCGAATCGGAATCACAACGCAGCGATGAAGTTCTTCATCGAAGTGAGTGCGGCAGTTCACACATGTCGGATCAAGTCGCTAAAGACTACACGCAGGATCTCCCGGTGCTCTTCCCGTACCCCAGAATTTACCCAGAGCAATATGCCTATATGTGCGTACAGTGTTTGTTGGAAGGGACACCTCCATTAGGCAGTCGCTGAATTTGGTCTAGGTGTGACCTCAAGCGCACCCTCGACGCAGGCGGCCACTGTGTCCTGGAGATGCCTTCAGGAACCGGGAAAACCGTCTCACTGTTATCTCTCATCGTGGCATACCAACAGTTCTACCCCGAGCACCGGAAGCTCATTTATTGCTCTCGTACGATGTCCGAGATCGAGAAAGCGCTGGCCGAGCTCAAAGCGCTGATGAAGTACCGCGCCGATCAGCTGGGAGAGGTCGAAGACTTCCGCGGACTGGGATTGACAAGTCGAAAGAACTTGTGCTTACATCCTTCAGTGAAGCGCGAGAAGAGCGGCTCCGTGGTCGACGCGCGATGTCGAAGTCTCACAGCAGGCTTCGTGAAGGAGCAGAAGGAGCGAGGCGAGGACGTTGACCTATGCATCTACCACGACAACCTGGACTTACTCGAACCACACAATCTCATCCCGCCAGGAGTCTGGACGCTGGACGGCATGCTCCGGTATGGTGAGCAACAGAAGCAATGTCCGTACTTTACGGCACGTCGAATGATGCCGTTCTGCAATGTCATCATCTACTCATACCATTACTTGCTTGATCCCAAGATCGCCGAGCGAGTGTCAAGGGAGCTATCGAAGGACTGCATCGTTGTGTTTGACGAAGCGCACAACATTGACAACGTATGCATCGAGTCGCTCAGTATCGACTTGACCGAAGAGTCTCTGCGGAAGGCTGGTCGTGGAGCAGCCAACCTGGAGAGAAAGATCACCGAGATGAAAGCAACCGACGCCGACAAATTGCAAAATGAGTATGCAAAGCTTGTAGAAGGCTTGCGGGACGCGGATCAGGCTAGAGACGAAGAAGCCTTCATGTCCAATCCAGCCTTGCCCGACGATTTACTGAAGGAGGCCGTACCTGGCAACATCCGGAGAGCGGAGCACTTCACAGCATTCCTCAAGCGCTTCATCGAGTACCTGAAGACACGCATGAAAGTATTGCACGTCATCTCGGAGACGCCGCCTTCCTTCCTGGCCCATCTCAAGGAGCTCACCTTCATCGAGAAGAAGCCACTGCGCTTCTGCGCTGAGCGACTGACCTCGCTTGTACGCACGCTCGAGCTGACGAACATCGAGGACTACCAGCCGTTGCAGGAAGTTGCTACTTTCGCTACGTTGGTGGCGACCTACGAGACTGGGTTCCTCCTGATACTGGAACCTTATGAGTCCGATACGGCAACCGTGCCGAACCCCATACTGCACTTCACTTGCTTGGACGCAGCCATCGCCATCAAGCCAGTCTTTGATCGCTTCAGCTCCGTCATCATCACCTCGGGAACGATATCCCCGCTCGAGATGTACCCCAAGATGCTGGGCTTCACGAGCGTAGTACAGGAGTCGTACGCCATGACACTTGCCCGCCGCTCTTTCCTGCCGATGATCGTCACGCGTGGCTCCGACCAGTCCCAGATCTCATCCGGGTTCCAGACGAGAGACGACCCGCAAGTCGTCCGGAACTACGGCAACCTTCTCATCGAGATGTCGAAGCTGACACCAGACGGTATGGTTGTCTTCTTCCCTTCGTACCTGTACATGGAGCGTGTCATTTCCTCGTGGCAGTCCATGGGCATCCTGGACTCGGTGTGGAAGAGCAAGCTCATTCTGGTCGAAACGCCCGATAGCCAAGAGACGTCGCTTGCTTTGGAGACCTACCGCACGGCCTGCAGCAACGGCAGAGGCGCAGTCCTGTTATGTGTCGCCCGTGGCAAGGTCTCCGAAGGGATTGATTTCGACCATCACTACGGGCGCACTGTGCTGTGCATTGGTGTGCCATTCCAGTACACCGAGTCCCGAATCCTGAAAGCCCGCCTCGAATTCTTGCGGGAAACATACCGCATCCGAGAGAACGACTTCCTTTCATTCGACGCCATGCGGCACTGCGCACAGTGCCTAGGTCGTGTCCTGCGCGGGAAAGACGACTACGGCATCATGGTCATGGCCGACAAGCGTTTCGCGAAGAAGCGCAACCAGCTCCCCAAGTGGATCTCCAGCGCACTGCTAGAATCCGACTCACAGATGTCGGTTGATCAGGCCGTAGCGGCGTCGAAGAAGTTCCTGAAGATGATGAGCAAGCCTTTTCCGGCGAGGATGCAGGATGGGATCAGTACGTGGAGCTATGAGGACTTGATGGAGCATAAGCGGAAGATTGAGGCCGAGCGAGATCGGGAGGTCAAGAATGGGGAGGTCAATGGGGATGATCATCATATTCATGGTGATGTGGTCATGGCAGAGGCTCAAGCTGCCGAAGATGATATGGGCATTAATGATGATATGGATGCGGCGATGATGGAGTTGTGAGCTTGCATTGCTCAGGCCATGCATCGAGTCGCCTTGGAGCGCGCCCTGGGTACCGTTATATGCTATGATCTCTCCAGGACATAGTAGTATTTGCTCACCGAACAGCGTCGTGGCAGAAGCGGCGTCGTGTCATTTTTCTCTGCCAACTTCAGCCGGAATGCCAAGACCCGAGAACGCCTTGCCAAGCGACGTTTCAGATCCGCAATCTATCTGGCGCACATGGAACGCCCCACACGCAACACCACTTTGCCGGCTCATATATGATACTCTAGCAACCTCCTGCTCGTATGAGACTCTTTACGCGGCGCGCCACTCTGCGCAGCCAGCGTTTCGATGAGAGTGAGCGCTTCGTGACCTGGAAACCTAGCAAGTATAGAATGAACGGCTTCGCCGCCGCTCGACGCCGCGGATGATCAACTCTGTAACCACAGCGTATCTTTGACAGTACAGTGTACCGTCGTCCATTCTTTCCAGCCAAGTTGATCTTGCGCGTCCACTCGTTCAAACATGTTCTCTTCTACCACCGTGCTCGCCTTGATTGGCTCCGCGACTGCCACGATTCTGTGGGATGGCCGCTTGAACAACGAGACCTCGAGCGCTTTCCTCGACGACTGGTCGTTCTCGAATACGGTCGGGCAGTACCAGTACGCCGAATACTTTGTACGCCAGACCGACTCTCGCTAACGGGCGACTATATAGATACTACATCCACGGCGACGGCCCCGTAACCGATTACGTCAAACTCGCCACCGCCTACAAGAACCCGGCCGACAGCGGCAGCAAGCAAGGCATCCAGGTCACCATTGACAACAGCTCCGTCTGGAACAGCGACAACATGCTCCGCACGGAGCTGATCCCGCAAACCTCGGCGCCCATCAACAAGGGTAAGGTCTTCTACCATTTCAGCGTGCAGCACACGACCACGCACCCGCCATCGGCGTACGAAGAGCACCAGGTCTGCTTCTTCGAAAGCCACTTCACTGAGCTTAAGTATGGGCTTATCGACGGCGAGCAGGGTACGCTGGATCGTGCGTTGCGCTGGGATGTGAATAGCGAGACGCAGTTCAATGTGACGTTCAAGGCTGGAATATGGCACAATATCGCTTATGCCATTGACTTCGATGTGGGCAGTGTCGGGTTTTACCACTCGACGGGCGGGAATGATCTGAAGCTTACTGTGCCGCCGGTGTCTGTGAGTGCGTCGTCTAATGGCGCGGATTGGCATCTTGGGGTGCTAAGGCTGCCGTCTTCTACTGGCCGTACCGATACCGCAGCTGAGGATTGGCAATTTTCGGGTGTTTACATCGAGAGTGGGGAGATCACTACGAGTGTTTCCGGACCGGGCGGAGCGTCATCTGGGTCCGAGGTACTGTCGAGCTCTGCGGCGCCAGTAGCCTCGTCTTCCGCGGCTGTCAAGCCGACGTCGAGCACCAAGGCTGTGGTTACTTCTGCAAAGCCGACCAGCACCAGCAAGATATCGAAAAGCTCGTCCGCCAAACCTACAACAAGCTCGAAGCTTGTGGTCACGTCTGTCAAGCCGGCAAGCTCCAGCAAGGCGTCGGCGACGTCGGTTGTGAAGCCTACAACGAGGTCGGCGGTGACAAGATCGTCCACATCGGTAGTCAGCAAAGGCAAGATTGCCAGCACACCCAGCAGCAGCAAGCCCACTACTTCCGCCACACGGTCATCTTCCTCGAAGGCGGTGCCGACGACGCTTAGTACACTGGTCAAGCCAGCCCCCTCATCGGAAGCGGCACCAGTCACCGCCTCCAGCTCAACGAGCGCTGAAGTATACGGAAGTGTCACGCTGACATGCTCCGCCACTTCTGGGCCGGCGAGCTCGGCCATCACCGTCGCTCCAGTGTCGACATCGGTTGCTACATCGTCGATTTCTTCGTCATCTGCAGGAGCGTCCACGACTCGTCACTCACACCACCCCCACCCGCACCAAACTTCATCGTCTTCGAGCGCCGTGTCGCCCGTTAGCACGTCGGAGCCGAACGACGATTGCGTGGTGAATTACGTGTACGTCTGAGCTGGTAATCCGGGACCAAGGCTGCGGTGGTGTGTGGTAGACCTGCTGGACCACGTTCCGGAGCAGTGACCAGAGATGCTGACAGCATTGGGCGAGTGCATTGGTTGCAAACGGGCGGGTCCACGTTTGCGTAGTACATATCCGCTTTCTGTATCGTGCCCATTCGTGCCTGTTCACCAACGTACTCGTCCTGACGCGGCCCAGGAAGCCGCCGACGTCGTTCCGCACCATCACAATTTTTTGGTGACGGCAACGATCATAATGTTCACAGTCGCGTTGTTATTCTTGAGTGATTGTTGTGTGTTGGCTGTGTTGATGGAAGCAATTGGACCCACTCATGTATCCCCCTGACTCGAGCAACTTGGCGGGCCGCTGCGTCAGCAAACTCAAGAGGCTTTCTTGAGCACATGACACCTCACTTTTCAACACTCCCACAATTGTACATAGGCGCGACATGGCGAGTACGGCAGGAAAGCGACCTCTACCTCCGGGCAGCGACGAGAATGACCCCAAGCGCATCCGCTCCAACAATGGCTCTCCGGCTCCCGCACCACCAGCCGCAAATGGCATGTCGGAGATGGAGAGGAAGAAGCAAGAGGCTGCTGCGCGCATGGCTGCCGTCAAGGCCAAGCTGGCAGCCTCAAGAGCTCCTGCTCAAGCGGCAGCGTCAAGTACGCCGGTAGCGACAGCACCGCCACCGCCCGCAGCGGCACCAGCAAACGATGTGGAAGCGAAGAAGCTGGAAGCGCAGCGCAAGATCGCCGAGATGAAGGCGAAGATGGCGGCAAAGCGTGCCCCCACGTCTGGCTCCCCCGCTCAGGTTTCGACCGCCACGCCGCCACCACCGAGCGATCGAGAGCAGAGAATCGCAGAGGCGCGGGCAAGAGCGCAACAGATAGCTGCGCGCAGTACCGCACCAGCACCCGCACCCACTCCTGCCCCTCCACCACCTCGGCAAGATGCGGGCAAATCTGCCAGGGGCGGGCTGGGTATAGGGCTCCACCCGAGCCTCATGGGCGACCTAAGTGCGTCGAGTGCTGGGAAGAGCAAAGGCGCGCGAGGGAACCAGCAGCGTGAGACACCGCGAGTCAATCCATTCTTGGCTGCGGGCGATGAAGAGCAGAAGATCGAGCAAGACGAAGGCTTCGATCCTACTCTTGGTGCACGGCGCGGCGGTGGGAGGAAGAGCAAGCAGCTCGAATTTAACCAGAAAGGCAAATTCATGGCCCAGGCCAACGCTCTCCGACAACAAGCAAAGCTCGAGGAGATGAAAAAGCGCATAGCAGCTGAAGCCCGCAAAACTGAAATTGAAGAAGCCTCCGACAAAGCCTTCCTCGTCCCCGTCCCGCCCGAAGTCGAATGGTGGGACGAAGGCCTGATCGACAAAGTTGACACCGAAGACACCATCATCACCGCTCTGATCCAACACCCGGTCATACTACAAGCTCCTCAAGATAAATTCCAGCCCGCGCCCAAACCTCTTATGCTCACGCCGACGGAGCAGAAGAAACTCCGACGCCAGCGCCGCATGGCCGATATGAAGGAAGAGCAGGCCAAGATCCGTCTTGGGCTTATTGACCCTCCGCCTCCCAAGGTGAAGAAGAGTAACATGATGCGTGTGCTTGGCGAACAAGCTGTCAAGGACCCGACAGCGGTCGAAGCGCGCGTAAACCGCGAGATAGCGCAACGTGCTTCCGATCACGCGAAGGCCAATGTGGACCGCCAGCTCACGAAGGAACAGCGGGCGGAGAAACTGAAATTGCAGCAGGCTGGTGATGCAGCGAAGGGTATTCTGATCGCCGTGTTCAAAGTTGACAATTTGAGTTCGGGGAAGCACCGGTATCAGGTGGATGTGAGCGCGAAGCAGCACGCCCTCACCGGGATTGTCGTCCTCCACCCGGGGATGAACTTGATCATCGTCGAGGGCGGGGCGCACAGTATCAGCGCCTACAAGAAGATGATGCTGAACCGGATCAAATGGGCCGAGAATACCCCTCCGCTCTCCAACTCCGCCGGACCTAGCACGTTCACAGGTGCGAACGATGGGACAAGCAAGGGCGAGTCGGGGGAGCAAAACAGAGCGGCGCAGTGGCTAAGTCCATGGGATGACAGGGGAGAGCTGAAGGACCTTGGGGAGAACAGGTGCCAGCTCGTTTGGGAAGGACAGCAGGCGCAGAGGGTCTTTAGGAAGTGGAGTTCTAGGGCGTGTGAGACGGATGGCGAGGCGAGGGATGTGTTGGGGAGGAGCAAGATGGAGAATATGTGGACATTGGGGAGGAGTATGGAGGCTTCCTGAGGGTGAAAGGGAGTCGCTGAGTTGGAGTAAGAGTGTGTAAACTCTGCTCATGTACATTTGGCCTATGAAGGTCCCTTTGCCGGAGGCTCGCTGAGTGGTGCCTGGTGCCTTTTCTTGCCGGCTGGCGCATTAGCAACCTACGCAGTCTCGTTGCGGATCACGGCCGACGGCATTCGTACGCAGTGAAGGTCAATGACACCACCTCAGCGAGATCGAGCTCATGTTGAGCTTTGGACCGTGGGGGGCACTCAACAAAGCCGGCGAGCTTAGGAGGGGAGTAGCTGAGGTCCTTTGGCCACGAGGAGTATTGGAAGGCATGCCTTATGTGAGGCAACTCGCTCCTCAAAAGAGGGATTGCTATAGGCACACAGGTGCACATGATATAAGGTAGACACACGTGCATAGCACATTCTTCTCTCATCTCACTCGATGTTTGTCTGAAGTCACGTGATATACTAACGGCTAGTTCCGGCGCTAAGACTACCTCCAGCTTCGAACTTTTGACGTTCCGATGCTGTATCTTCTCACCTTTCTCCTCACCTTTTCTTCACCGTACTTCAGCAAGAGCCATGTCTCGCGGCGGAAGTACCACGCTCTACGTAACCGGCTTTGGCCAGCCTACACGCGCCCGCGACCTCGCCTTCGAATTCGAGCGGTACGTCCCCTAGCGATCGAACGACCCACGGCGTTGCGAACCTGCCACCGCCCTCTCCCCCTCCTCCGCCCCATCGAGCATCCACATGCCACCATCCCCCCTCCCAACCCGTCGAGCGACCGGCCGGCCGAACGGTGTCCTCGAGCCCTTCCCAGACCTTCCTTCCCCCCGATCGAACACCCTCGATATGCGCCTTCCACACCAGCCGAAGCGAACAGCATCGCATCGCTCGACCACCGTATTGACAGCTATGAAGGTACGGACGTCTGGTCCGCTGCGACATTCCAGCGCCGCGCACGGCTACAAGCAGACTGTGAGTTTCAACGGAACATCTGTGGGCAGGAATGAGCAATCGGAGCTGACGAGGAAAGCAGCTTCGCGTTCGTCGAGTATGAGAGCCGCCGCGATGCTGATGACGCGTACCACGAGATGCATAACATGCGTATCGGCGGCCGGGACGACGTACTCAAGATCGAGGTATGATCTAGATACTCGGCTCATGCTCCTGCTGCCCTGCTAAATACTGGTAGTGGGCTCGTACACCCCCATCGGCCAGCTGGCGCTTCGATGCCGGTCGCCCTGGGCCCGGCGAAGCCCGCGGATCGCGTGAACCGCGTGAGACACGCCGTGAGCGCTCACCCCGCCGCGCTGGATCCAGAAGCCCTGCGCCTCGGCGCGACGACCGCCGTGACCGCGACCGGGACTACGACAGGCGTGATAGGCGCGACAGGGACCGCACTCGGAGCCCCGAGGATCGCGACCGCGACATGAAGGACAGGGATCGCGAAGAAGATCCGGCCCGTGACCGCGACAGGGAGCGCGATCGGGATTACGAGCGTGAGAACGGAGCGAACGGGGAAGCCAAGGGTAGGACAAATTGATCGCTCTTGCAATGCTTGTACTGATGAGCAACAGTTGAAGAGCGCGAGGAGCGGGCTCCGGTCCATGACGACCTCGACACGGCCGAGTAGAGTGTGGCCGTTACGAATGGGCGTATGGCTATGGATGGCTGGGGCGGCTTCTGATGACCAAGGTCGAAGCAATTTCGGCTGCCGGAGTGGTGTGGTATGGTATGGCGACGACGTCAAAGCAGACAAAGTATGGCATGGCGAAGAGCTGTTGACTAGGTAGCTTTGCAGCATCGAGACCGACCGGTATTCGATCGAGCGAATCAAGACATCTCTCACAACGGTGGAAGATATCCTCTAGCCACGCCGGCGTCCAAACTTCGGCTACTTACTCGTCGTGTACGAGGGAGATAAGCCCAAGGGCTCAAATGAACGCCTCCTCCTAACCAAACATAGTGCAGGTGCAAGGCAAGCCTGCACGCCATTTTTCGTCCACGTGTTCCTACTCAATGTTGCATTCATGGTTAGGTCCACCTCGACGACATCACGTGACAGCAATATGATACGCTTGTTAGCACCAGTATTGCTTATGAGCTTGCTTTCGACCGCTACTCTAAGTTTCCAGGCCGTTTTACGGGACTACCGTCAACGTGCCCATTCGAAGTTACACGGTTCGGCGGACGCTTCCCTCCATAGCCATCGGTATCCGTGACTAGACTCAGGCTGTCGCGCATCAGAGCTTCGGCGCTTTTTCGCCCATCCATGCCGCCATTCCGCTCATCCTGTTGCTCTCCAGAACGCCGCAAAGGCACGCTCTCGGCCTCCTCCATGATTTGGTGCGCCTCCTTCCGCGCCTCCTTCGTCATCGTGGTGTACTTGAGGTAATTGTACCCAGCTATCGAGGCAATCGTAACGACCAGCCCAGATATGTTGATTGGAGACAACTCGTCGCCAAAGACCATGGCAGCTGCACTAATGGTGAGGACCTCCTTGAAGATCCCACAAACCGAGAGCGTAACGACGCTGGTCCGTTTCAGTAGCGTGAACTCCGCCGCCACCATCAAAAAGGCCAAGCACCCGGGAAAGAGCATGATGACCGTACCCAAGAACCAGCCTTTCGCCGCGCCGAGTACCCTGAAGCCCTCGATGACTTGCAATGGACCCTCGATGGGCACCGCCAGAACGAAGAGCGCCACGAACATGACCGGGCTCACGAAGAAGATGCTGCTGAACGGGTTACTCGTTGCCGGGTTCCTCAGCAGCAGGATCTGCGTCAAGCTCCACCGAAACCCGGAGCAGAAACTCGCGGTCATTACCAGTACGAAGCCGAGCGCATTGAACGCCGTCTCCCCCGCCACCATCATCACGACGCCCATCGTCATGACGAAGATGATGGCGCAGAGACGCCAGGTGGGCTTCTCGAGCTTGAAGACGAAGGCGAAGACCAGCACGAAGGCGAGCACGGAGGACTTGCACATGGTGTAGAAGGTCAGGCTGATAAAGCGGAGGCTGAAGTTGCCGAGGCCGATGTCCAGGGCCGTGGCGGTGCCGCAGGGGCCGATGCGGGAGAAGTAGAACCAGCGGGTCATGAGTGGTTTGCGCTGCGCCGCTGCGGCTGGTTTCGAGGGGTTGTTGGGCTCGTCGAGGGTGCCGTCGAGGCGGGTGTACTCGCCGCCGCCGCTGCTGCTGCTGCTATCCAAGACGACTGGGCGTTTCGGCCGGAATTGGGGGAGGAAGTAGAGGGCCGTGGTCGCCAGGACGAACTGCACGATCATGTGCAGGCTGGTGGTGAAGAGGGGGAAGTGGAAGTCGAGGTTCTCTTTTGAGAACATCCATTTGTTGTAGACGGAGATGGAGATGCTGAAGGTGTACCAGAGCGCGATCAACACGCCGTTGAAGATGGTGTCTCGTAGGAGAGTGGCCTTGACCAGGTTGTCCTCGGCCTTCTGTGTGTCGCTGTCTCCCGCTACGCGCTCGTCTAGCCGGGTGTTGCGCCGCTTTCGCCGTCTCCGCTTCTTCCGCTCTGTATGTGTCAAGCCAGTCTCCTCATCGTCTTCGAGCTCGTCGTCTGAGTGAAGGTCATCCATGCTGAAGTCGGAGGAGGATGGGCCTGGATCCGACTCCTCCGGTATCCGGTCGTCCATCTCGTCGTGATACTGTGACGACTGCCTATTCTTCGCTTGTTGACCGCCGGCAACGAGCGCAGAAGAGCTACTCCGCCTTCGATGCGCTCGTGCATCGGTCTCGCCCATGCTGGCCTGCCGTCGCTTCCCCTATGAGCACACGATTCCGCGCCGCATTCTCCGTCGTGTGTGATCTCAACCGATGGGTAGATGTGTATCCTGTTTCTGAGAGTCCTGTAATTTATGCCCGTCCGACTGTCCTACACGTTCGACTGCGATCCATCCCTTCACAGCCTCCTCCGTGTCATCCAACCTGGCGGGCATTCGCCGTTTTATACATGCAGCTTGGCATTCAGGGTTAGGGAGGTAGCCGCCCACTAGCTCCCGCATCCGAGCCGCTTTGCATGTGAACGTCTCTCGAAGCGCTCAAAGGCAAAGGCAACGGTGTCAAGCACTCCATATCATGGCCACGTCGTATTTTGGAGAACGAGTGGCCTCACCCGTGGTCGACAATGGCAGTGCGATATTGTCGCCTACGACACCCAACAGCAGTGCAGCTCCCAGGTCCAATGCATTACAAAACCGGATCACAGGTGTTCTATCTGCCTCGTATGCAGACCTCGAGATACGGGATGCACTTTCCGTTCTGGACGAGCGCAATATACAAAATACAGCAGATGCCCGAAGAAATCTCCGGCTGGACGTCCAACAGGAGCTCATCGAATGCAATGGCGAGATTGTCCAGGACTTCGGCAAAGTGGCGGAGCAACTGAAGCGGATCGGGACTGCTATTGCAAACCTGAACGACAGCTGTGCTGAGATGCGAAAGCATATCGGAGCTGCAAGTCGTGAGACTGGCCCGATGCTGGACGAAGCGAAGACCATCCTAGCCGACAGACGGCAGGTGGAGAAGAAGCAGCAGGTCTTGAACGCATTCAAAGCCCACTTTGTCGTCTCCGACGTGGAGGTGGCAAGCTTGACGTCCACAGCAGAGCCCGTGAACGATGACTTTTTCCGCATCTTGACGCGAGTGAAGAAGATACACGAGGACTCCCAAATCTTGCTTGGGTCCGAGAACCAGCGCCTTGGCTTGGAGATTCTGGAGCAGAGCTCGCGACAGCTCAACGCGGCATTTCAGAAGTTGTCTCGATGGGTCCAGCGCGAGTTCAAATCACTGGATCTTGAGAATCCGCAAATCAGCGCTTCGATCCGACGGGCATTGCGGGTACTTGCCGAGCGGCCTACACTCTTTCAGAATTGCTTGGACTTTTTCGCGGAAGCACGGGAGCATATCATGTCCAACAACTTCTACGCCGCGCTTACAGGTGCGCCTGTCGATGCGGACCATCCAGTGCTAGGCAAGGCTATCGAGTTATCGGCGCACGACCCGCTGCGGTATATCAGTGACATGCTGGCTTGGGCACACTCGGCCACGGTGTCCGAGCGAGAGGCTCTGGAAGCGCTGTTCATCTCCGAAGGTGACGAGATCGCAAAGAGCATCCAGGCCGGCATCGAAAGCGAGCCGTGGTCTCGCGCGGATCAAGCTGAAGCCACGCCGGCCTTCGACGGACGTCAAGCACTCAATGAGCTGGTCGACAGAGATCTGGCTGGTGTGTTCCGGCAGCTGAGGCAGCGGACAGAGCAAGTCATACAGAGCCACGAAGACGCTACGCTGGCTTACAAGATCGCGAATCTCGTCACGTTTTACTGCACTATCTTTGCGAACTTGCTAGGCGAGCAGTCCGCGTTGCTAGAAGATTTGAAACCGCTGTCAGATACGGCGCTGCGGAGCTTCCGATCTGTCATGCGGGATCAAGTCATCAACCTGCATTCCGACCTCGCCCTGTCGCCAGACAGTCTCAGTCCTCCTGATTTCCTGGTCGAAGCGCTCGGGATGTTGACGGTACTGATGAAGAGCTACGACACCTCAGTCGTAACATCAAATAGATCGCAGCGCATCGAGGGCTTCCAACCCATCTTACAGGAAGCACTTGACCCCTTTCTCGCGGGCTGTGAGAACATTACCAAGCGATTAAGGGCACCCGACAACCACATCCTTGCGCTGAACTGCCTCCTTACCACTAGGGATACGTTGAGACAGTATGCTTTCGCTGACCGCAATGCCGAGCTACAAACGAGGATTGAAGAGCACCGAAAGGAACTTACAGAAGCCGTCCATACGTGGTTTCTCCACGAGTCGGGACTTGGGACGCTCGTTGACAATATCACCACTATCGAAGACCTGGCTTCCTCGTACAAAGACCCTACGCAATTGGTCGCGATTGCGCAACAGCTTGACGGTTTCCTACCGACTGCCACCGAGGACGCGCGGGCGTTTCTGGGCCAACTGCAGGATAGGATGCTGGCTCGGCGGATCATCGAGCACGCTGCTGAAAGTTTCTGCGAGGACTTCGAGGAGGTCGAGGGGTTGATAGTACAGGGTGACGAGGCTAGGGCGGCGCAGATGAATGGTGGAGTGGAGGAGGAGGTGTGGTTGCGGGACGTCTTTCCGAGGACAGGGGAGGAGATTAGGGTGTTGTTGAGCTAGAAGGCTAGCTTACGCCTTAGTAGCCTGTAAGAGTTACCAACGACTAGACGCGCATGTTGCAGGCACTGGGCTTATTGCCGCCATCCTAGGGGCACGACATCCAAACTCGCGGCTTGCCGTCTGTTGCTGTACGTCCGCCGGCTGGCTTCCGGACGTCATGTTACCTCCATCACCGCCATGCGCACCCTCCCCTCAGCCAGCCTTCCTCTTCTCCCACTCCTCAGGCGTATAGCACTTCGGCGTCCACGCGTGTATCGCGGCAATCTCCTCCTTCAGCGTCCCATTCACGAGCCGATGTCTGGCTAACGTGGTTTTCTTCGTGAACTGCGGCGAGACGATGATGGCCTCGAACATCTGACCGCAGCCGCCTGTACACATGCCACATCTCTCAGCCTTATTGCGTGCCTATTGTGCCTGCCCATCATGGCGTCAGGGCCGGCGGCGGCGGCGTACCTGATAGGTCCTGGATGTCTACGTGTGAGGCTTCGAGTTTGGTCTTGATGATGGTGCTGAGGGTGGACGGGGTGATGCCGGTGGCTGCCTGGGTCTCTTGCGCCTCGGTGTCTGTTCGCGCGCTCATACTGGCGGGTTTTAGAGGATCGTGGTATGGATGATTTCTTTTCATATCGGATGCTTGGAGCTTCGAGAGGTCGAAGTATTGGCAGTGACGCCATGGGCAAGCCACAACTGCGCCTCCAAATAATCCGGTTGCCAGCATCAGCCTTCTGTTTTGTTTGGGGACGAGACTTACGAAGGAAACAGTGAGTACTACTGCATGTTCTCGGCGACTGCGAGAAGAGCTTACGGCAGGATGAGCTCGCCGGCCGTGACGGCACCCTATACCAGGGCGGTCGTGAGTGCGATGCGGAAGCTGTATGTATAACACCCAGTTCGACACGCGTAGGACTCGATTAACGAAACTTACAGCTACCCGGAGGTACTCGCCGATAAGAGTTTCGACAACACTGGCCGTACGATATATGCCCTGCTTGGAGTGTTCACGCATATGCTTACCACAACGCAGTTCTGCTTGAAGCTCCCTTCGACCCTCTTCGCCGCCAGATGAACTCGGTCTTGCTCACGGTCGACCTTACTAAGGCTGTGGCGGACGAAGCCATCGAGCGCAATGACTCCATTGTGATCGCATACCGTACGTGCGGAAATTTCTGCCAGGGGTGAGCGGTGTTTGACAGGGCATGAAGCGTAGATCCCATAATCTTCCGAGGCCTGAAGAGTCTCACGCTGAAGGACTCGCAACAGCAGAGCTTGCTGAGATTAGCCGCAGAAGGCATCAGCGTACGTCCCCTCGGCATACAAACTGCGAGTCGGGAATGAGAGAATTGTGCTGAAATGAATGCTAGGTCTACAGTCCACATACCGCCATTGACTGCGCTCGGGGAGGCCTAGGCGACTGGCTCGCTGACATCGTCACTGGCACTCCCGCCGAAGTCCAGGCAGATGAGGATGGCACCGTCGAAAAAGAAATCAACGGCTCGCCCGCCAAAAGCTCGCCTACCAAACAATCTCGCCCCGAGACGCCGATAGAAAGCGACATCTCCCTCTCCCCACCAAAACGACCAAGCTACATGCTCCAGCACCACCCCTCCCAACTCCTGCTCAAAGAGAAAGCACTCAAACTCGGCAACAAACAGCATCGCCGCTACCCAATCCAAGCCACCAAAATCCCCGGCTACCCAGGAGCAGGCATGGGCCGCATCGTGCGCCTCGCGGAACCTGTCCCGCTGATCGACATCATCGACCGCATCGGTCTAGGCCTCGGTAACCCCAAAGGCTTTCCCATCGCGGTTCCGCAGGGCAAGCAGGCGGGTGACATGATGATTAGCAGTATCGGCATTTGCGCAGGCAGTGGCGGGCACCTGTTCAGCGAGATGGAGAAAGCGGGCGAGGAGGTGGATTTGCTGTTCACGGGCGAGCTGTCGCATCATGAGGCGCTGGCGGCGATTGAGAAGGGGAAGTGTGTGATTTGTTTGTTTCATAGTAATACTGAGAGGGGGTTTTTGCATAGTGTGCTGAAGGTGCAGCTGGAGGCTACGATTGCTGAGGAGGTATGTCGGCTATAACGCTAAGTGTGCGAGGTCTTCGTGCTAACAGATTCCAGTGGGAGCGTGTACGCAACGAAGAGCGCGCGAAGGAGGGACTGAGTGATGAGTTCGTGGAGTCACTGAACGACGAGCACGTGGAAGTGCAAGTCAGCGAAGTGGATAGGGATCCGTACGGCATCATGATCTCCAAGGCGGCGGTGTAAGGGACACTTTGAGAATGAGAGACCGAGTCGGGCCACGGTTGATATGCGCTTCTTCCAGCACGATACCCTTTTGACATAATGTACCTTTAGTAATCTAATGCTGTTCTTTCGGTCACTGGTGCCTTCCAATTACAAAAGCTGTCTTCCGCCAGCGTCTAAGCACTGAACGGCCAGCCAATGCAATTCGCCGTCAACAGCAGGCTGTTCTCAATCTCGGCCCTCTTCGCCAATATCTCCTCTACATCCCAATTACTCCAGACGAACTTGCCACGCAAGAATTTGGCTTCTTCACTGCAAAGCCAGACAGTAAAGTGCGAGGGTAGCTCCATGGTGTCCATGGGCGGTGGTGAGGGCATGTCGATCTTTCGCATCATCTCTGTGTCGACTATTGCGAGCAGAGTCAGCGGTCAAGCGCTCATCTGATACAAACCAAACAGGTGGATAATCGCACGTACCCACACCAGGATGCATGCTCACGACATGCACATCCGGAGTCTCCGCCGCCAGGATCTCAAACATCTTCAACACGGCGAACTTGCTCGAGTTGTACGAGCTCAAGCCCGCTGAGAAGGGCGCGGGGACTTGAATGGAGCCCGCGTTCACGCTGATGATTGCTGCGTCGGCTTTGCGGGAGGGGAGGAAGGCTTTCGTCAGATTGAAACTGCCTTTGACATTGATCTGGAGTCATAAGCATTCGGTGTGTGATGCAGTACAATTATGCTCTACCTCAAAGCTTCTCCACCACTCCGCTTCATCGGAGTCCACCAGCGGTGCTTTCGACGACAAGTACCCGGCATTGGAGACCAAGACGTCCCATTGCCCGATCTCGCGGGCAGCCCTTTCGACAGTCAAGCTGTCCGTGACGTCCGTGAAGTGCGTCGATAACGTGGTTCCGGAATGCTCACTCGCCACCAAATGCTTCGTCTCCTCCAGCAATGCCTGCCGGCGTCCTAGAATGGCGATCGACGAAGCGCCTGCGAGAGCGAATGCTCGTGCAATACCGCGTCCGATGCCCGATCCCCCACCGCTGATGACGATTGTCTTGCCTTTCGCCGAGAGCTCGGGTCGCTTGGGGTCGATTGCTGGGTACGTGTCATCGTGCCACTCTGAGGTTAGTGAAGGGTAGGGAGGCTTCATTGCGGCTTCCTCTGATCGAGACCTGGTGTGATGAGAGCAGAGGATGAGAGTACAGGGTAAGCTTCAGAGAAGTGGACTACGTGGGGGTATATCTCATTCGGAACATTGCGGGAGGAGAGGCTGAACATGAGTGCTGCATGGCGGCGTCCCGAAAGGCTTGGCAAACCTCCGGCTCGCTTTGAGCTCCAGGCCTGGTTCATCATCAATCGCATCCGTACTCACACACCACGACCTCGTCCGCCACCTCCCAACCATGTACCGCACAGCTCTCCTCCGCGCTGCTCGCACCGCCGTGCAAGCCTCGTCCCGCGTCCAACGACCCGCCTTCCGGACAGCCCTCCAAACCCCCTTCCTCCACTCGAGAACGACTACGCCCGCTATCTCTGTTTCCGCCATACGGTGTTATGCTTCCGCATCAGGCCTCGGGCAAGACGGGGTCGCAGGGCGCATTATGGATCTGTTGAAGAACTTTGACAAGGTATGAGGTGGTCCGCAAACGGGAATGAAGAGGAATGTACTGACACCGTAAACAGGTGCAGGATCCGTCAAAGGTATACCAAACGCGCAGATAGGGACTTGGGGAACGGCTTCTGACTGCTGCAATAGCTCTCGGCTACATCACACTTCACCAACGACCTCGGCTTGGACAGCCTAGACACCGTAGAAGTGGTCATGGCAATTGAGGAGGTTCGTGCGGTCACGAGACCAGGGGGTATGCAGTCATTGACAACATGGACAGGAGTTCAGCATCGAGATCCCGGATAAGGAGGCGGACGCTATCCACAGTGGTAAGCATAGAGGTGTACACCGTATTTGGAGTCTTCCGGCTGACAACAACCCAGTCAACCAAGCGATCGAGTACATCATGTCGCAGCCAGATGGTGAGGAGACACTCTACTGTGCTACACCACCATGCAGGTACTGACAAAAGCCAGCACACTAGGTTTGTTCGCGAGAAGGGAGGGACAGGCGAGCTACAGAGACGGGTACAGTGAGGGCACACTACACAGTGCTTCGGAGTCGGCATTGTACAGGCAGCCCGGGATGCGGGCGTTCAATACAACTGTACTATTTATGCATTTTCTTCGAAGGTGCTTGTAACATTTCGCTGCGCTATTCCGTCCATCTTTACAATGCGAACATCCTGACATCTCGCGCCGGGTATATCCGCCCAGCGTCTCCGTGTACTCGTGTGACTTCGTGCCACGATAATAATTCCGACCTCAACAAACACCCGACAAATGCGACCGCACGCCCTCGTATCCTCGACCTACCTTACACTGAACATCACACCCACCTTGAGCAGCCACACATCTCAGTAGTTGCAAAGCGCTCAACTGCCTCTGGACTTTCTCCGCTTGAAACACAAGGCTACCAACATCCAAACTGCCCAAACGCGCCAGAACCGTCTCCTGACCCAGAACACAATCCCACCGTACATTGGACAGTAGTCCAAAGAAACACCGCCATGGCCACGGCGTCAGGCTCAGGCCTGACCCGTCGCCGCGGCGCCGGCAATGCCGCGTCCTCCGCCGCCGCCGACAACGACGACAACCCCAACAACGACAGCAGCCGCGTCTCCTCCCCCGCGCCGCCCCGAAAACCCAACGACGACAACACCCGCTCCCCCGAAACGGCCTACGAGAGCGTGGGCGCCAACGGCCACAAAATCGCCTTCGACCCCCGCGACATCAGCGAGAACGAGGAGCGCTCGCGGCAGCCGAAACTCACGCTCATGGAGGAGGTACTGCTCATGGGCTTGAAAGACAAACAGGGGTATCTGAGTTTCTGGAATGATAATATCAGTTATGCGCTGCGGGGGTGTATCGTTATTGAATTGGCTTTCAGGGGGAGGATTAGCATGCAGCGGGATAGTTCGAGGAGGAGGTTCCCGCTGTCGGATCGGCTGGTGGAGGTCGTGGATGAGACGTTGACGGGGGAGGTGCTGCTGGATGAGGCGCTGAAGATGATGAAGAGTAGTGAGAAGATGAGCGTGAGCTCGTGGATTGACCTGATGTCTGGTATGTGTTATGGAGTAGGCATGCGGTAGGGGTGCTGGGGTAGCTGTGGCTAATGTGTGTGGTTTTGGTATAGGTGAGACGTGGAATCTGATGAAGATCGGGTATCAGCTCAAGCAAGTCCGGGAACGGCTGGCGAAGGGCTTGGTCGATAAGGGGATCCTGCGGACGGAAAAGCGCAATTTCTTGCTCTTCGATATGGCGACACATCCTGTCGCGGATGGCGGAGCGAAGGACGAGATCCGGCGACGAGTACGAGCAGTCCTCACCAACCGGACCGTCGTTCTCCCCGCCTCCCCTTTCTTACCCGACGGCATCGAGTTCAGATATCTACGGACGATAGCCATGCTGTGCGCGGCTTATGCGGCCAACGTTCTGGAGAATGCGCTGGTCACGCTGGGGCATGAAGCGAGAGAACGGGCGTTCGCGCAGGTGGACGAGCTGCTCGCGGAATACTCGCAATGGCCGTTTGGCAAGAGGACGGGTGGGAATGCGGCGATCGGGGCGAATCTGGACCAGGTTATTCGGGACGAGGTCAATCAGGCCAAGGACAAGGAGCTGCAACTTGAGGTATGTGTCGAGTTACTACGACCGGCTGGCCATTGCTGACTAAGGTGGTCAGGTTGTCGCTGCTTGCTTGAGTGTATTCACGAGACTGGACTCTTTGCTTTGAGCGTCCGTCAATTTCCGCAGAAGCTTCCCACGAACCCAAGAGTGTCTGAGCCGCCGGAGTAAACACCTCTCGAAAGCCGGGAGCCAGCTGAACATGCTGATTGCCTCTCGCTAGAGCGACTGTTGTGCCGTCAGGTAGCAGTACGGCTACGTGGAAGCTCGAGGTGAATGGCTACATTAATAAGGTAGCTAAAGAGTCGCAGTCCTGGCCGAGGTCCTGTAGTGGGAGAAGGACATGAGACGAGCCATGCTCGGTCCACTGGTGGTTGAGGGACGGTCAGCATGGGTGGCGCTGCGTGTCAGACGATAGTGTCACGTGATCAATATCAACATTGTCAAAGTAGTCTTTAGAGAAGACATTCTTTCGATGAGAGACTGAGGGAAGGGTTCAATGAACTTCTCATTCGTTGCCAAACTTTCAATAATAGGATCGTGCGTTCGTGTGCTGCCCTCGCTTCAGTCCCCCAGGCCAATCTCACTCCCCGCGCAAGCCAAGGGATGCAATAAGCCCGAGATGCTCGCCGTAATAAATGCTCAGGAATGCGATGTGACGCATGATCATATAAGCCTCACTCGGCCAATGAGACCACCGCAACATCGGCAATTGACAGTGAGCTATCGATTGCGTCTTGATACTGTAGGTGTCGCCACGTGGAGAATTAAATAGAGGGTGGCGGTGGCCGTGGGCAAGCAGTGCCGAATCGAGAAGGGGCGACTGGCGAGGGGGCGCTTGCTTCACCCAGACCGGGAACTCGCGCTTCGACTTCCGGGTCGACGCAGAGGCAGTCACGTAACCCGGGCAGGCCGTCCTTTCAATCAAGGTATGTCACGTCGCCTCCATCTGTCCCTCTATCCCTCTGACAAGCCCGTCTCTGTTCCTTTGCGCGCGACTGCACACCGCGCAACCGCGCGCTCTCTGTTTCCCACTGAGCGTCGCGGCTGGGGAAACTCGAGCACCTGTTACACCCGACTCCTCCTCCTCCTCACCATAGCGCGTTCGGGAGGCTCGTCCCAGGATCATCGGACTGACGGGCAACAGCGACCACCGCAGACCACGCGACAGCGCCGAACCGATGCTTCTTCGCGCCTGCCGCGCACCCCACCCTTCCCCAACACCCTCCTCCTGCCTCTCCGGCCATGGCCGCGCCAAGCCCGCCAGTTAGCCAACCCCAATGGGACGGCAGCGCAGGAGCTGTCCAGGCACCCGGCCACGATGAAACCCACGCGATGAACGCCGACATCGCCGCCAACGTCAACGGTAAGGATGCGATGCGGGAAGTCAAGCAGAGGGCGAAGGAGGTCATGGGCGCTGCTGCGGGTGTTCGGAAGGTGACGACGCCCAGCACGCCCATGCGTGCTTCACCTATGCCCAACGGCTCCACGCAGACCAACGGCGCATCGCAGCTGAGCAGGAAGCGATCACGAAACGGGACACAGCTGCCGTTGAGGCCGGAGCTGGCAACGATTGTGGATGGGGATGGTACGGTGCATACCCCTGACGAAGTGCTGCTGGATCGATACTTGCAGCGCGATATGGTCCACGGCGCGGCGATGAACGAGCAGGGCGAGCGATCGCGCGCGTTGGTCCTGGAGAAGGAGAGAGAGAAGGACTTCTATCTGACCCAGGTCAAGGCCGCGCGCCAAAGCAACCCGGGGTCTGTGTTCGGGTATGGGTACATGGGCTATGGGAATCGCACCACGGAAGGCAAAACCCAGCTGGTATACAATTCATTGCGCGGACCGACTAAAGGCCGGAAGACGCGCGAGCTGCACATCAACCGAAAGGAAAACGCGAAGCAAGCGGAGCAGCACGAGGAGCTGGTGCCGTTGCGGTTGGATATCGAGCTGGACAAGCTGCGGTTACGCGACACATTCACCTGGAACCTGCACGAGAAGCTCATCTCGCCGGACATGCTCGCGGAGTACTTACTCGAGGACTTGCGTATACCTCCCGAGAATCTGCATGAAGTCTCGCGACAGGTCAAGGGTGAGATGCAGGAGCAGATACAGAATTTCTACCCTCACATCATTGTCGAAGATGGTCCGCTGGAGCCGGGCCAGCCGTACCACAACCATAAGGATGACGAGATGCGCATATTGATCAAGCTGAACATTACCATTGGTAGGATCACCCTCATGGATCAATTCGAATGGGACCTCAACAATCCGCTAAACTCGCCGGAGGAGTTTGCGCGGCACATGGCGTGGGAGAATGCGCTCAGTGGCGAATTCACAACCGCGATAGCGCACTCTATACGGGAGCAGAGCCAGCTATACACCAAGAGCCTGTACCTGACCGGCCACAATTTCGATGGCCGTCCAGTCGAGGATTTAGAGTTGAAAGAGGCTTTCCTGCCCACGCCTCTCCATAGCGTTTTCCGGCCACAGAACTCGCAAAAGGACTGGATGCCATACATGTACGAGATGAGCGAGGCGGAATTCGAGCGGCTGGAGACGAGTATGATGCGTGAACATCGCGCGCAGAAACGGCAGTCAACCCGACGCGGCGGCCCTGCGCTTCCGGATCTCAAGGACCGACAACGCACGCTAAGGTCGCTGATTGTCCACTCGGTGATACCTGGCGCGGTGGAGACGTTCGAGACGACAGGTATACCGAAGACACGGCGCGGTGGTAAAGGTGGTCGACGCGGCGGTCCTCGCGGCGATGTCGATGTCGATACCGATGATCTCGAAAGCGGCGACGAGTCGGCTCCGGAGTCCCCAGCGCCTTCCGCTCTCAACGCTGCAGGTGCTGCTGGTACGACGCGGACTCGTGGGATGCGCGGTGCGGCGACCGCAGCGCAAGCGGCGATGCGAGCCAACTACGGCGCGAGATCAGCTACGCCGGACTCGCAACTCCTCGCGCCTCCGGACCCGCCACGTACGGTAGGCCGGAGAAGCTTGCTACGTGACGAGAGTGTGCTTGACGACGGCGACACGCTCATTGTGAAGCTCAAGATCGGCAAGGCGAGACTCAAAGCGTGGTGGGAGGAGTACCGGGCCAAGAAGCGGGCGAGCGAGTATCCCCTGTCAGGCTACGCATCCCAACCGCTCCCTCCTCCCGTCAAAGGCTTGGTAGTTGGAACGCCGGCCAAAGGTGGCGCAACAGGCACGCCGGCATTGAATTGGAAAGCTTTGCCACACTCACCGAATGCACCCCTACCGAACGTCCACCACCGAGCCCCGTCCGCCACCCGTGGCGTAACGTACGACTCGCGCGGCGGAACAGAAGCAGACCACTGGCCCAAACAGGACGAGCTCCCGGTGTGTATCCCCCCCCCCCCACCAACCAGCACACCCGGCAAAGCTCCTGAACTGACCTATATATCACAGCCCCCGCCCCCACCCTGGCTAAACACAGCCATCCACCACCTCCGCACCCGCCACCCGGACTCGGACTTCGAACCCCTCATGCGGCCCTACGCCCTCGACTCGGCGGAAGGCAAACAAGTCAAGATCCCTGCCCTGGAGCCCGGCGCTCCGCCCCCACAGGTCGTGCAGATCAAGTTCCTGCCGCGGATCAGGTGTAATGATTGTCCCGGGAAACTGTATACGGCGCAGCCTGGGAAAGTCGTAGAGGATTTCGAGGTGCATTTGAGGAATCGGCTGCATCGGGCTGCGGTGCTGGAGCGGCAGGGGGGGTAGGGTAGGGAGGCTGGCTGAGTGAGTGAGTGCATTGGGCGGGTGTGGATAGCTTTCTGGGGGGGACACTGGTTGAATTGTGTAGATAGCGGGAGTGAGAGGTGAAGGGACCAAGCTTGGTGTCTGTCTCCTTTCTTGTACAATGCAGTATATGGTTTTGGACACGCACGATGGTAACATAAGCGCCCGTGCAGTCTGACTGGGTTATCGAGTAATGGAAGTGATAGCCATAGCTACCTACCCACCTCACCTTCACAGTCTGGTAAATCGAGCAAAGGGGGCTAGCTACGTAGCTACAACGAACGCCCATCGCCTCCTTCGTATTTGATTGTATTCCTGTCCCCCGTCCGTCCGTCCGTCCGTCCGTCCCACGAACTCTCCGCACCACTGCTTAGGAATGCGGGAAGCATACCGTATATGAGTCCGAAGCTCAACTTCTCGTGCCGACTTCCCTTCAGACACACAGACACACAAAAGACACAAGCCTACTAGCCGCTGACGTGAACGCGAGTTCGCGCACTCATGTACTGCTAGCCGACCAGCTCGTATGCGGGGCGAGAGGTAACAGGCACGGCTTGGCGACCGACAGAAGCGTGCGCCAAAGGTGTGCGTAAGCACCGGGTGAGGCGCGCGACGCGAGGCGTGCATTTGCTTGCGTGGCGTGCCGCGGAGATGTCCGCTTTCCTCCGCGCCCCAGAAAACCGCGGGCCAGATCCGCCAGCTTGAGCCCGACGTGAGACACCAGTGAGTCGGCCCTCTCAGGCATCGTGATGATGGTGAGCAATACCACTCTTCCGCCTCACTCATCTCACGCCTTGCTGCCCTCCAGCTTCCGCCGAATAAGCTCCTGCAGCATTTGCAGCTGTCGCCGCTGCTCAGCCGAAATGACATCCGTCTGATCGGAATTCGGCGGTGAGGGAGGGATGACCTTATTAGCGACGGAGGCTCTGACCTTCTCATCAGCAGCATTCTCAGCCGCCATGAACTCCTCGACGACCTCTGATGGGGCTTCAGCCTATACATCGGTGAAACAGTGAAGGTTAGCATTCGCTGACGTCATTTGTCAAGGGGTTAGCGTTGTGGCGTGGTGCAAAACTTACAATCAGTGCCCCGACCAGGTTCTCCACCTGGTCACGGCCAAGGTCGAGGTCTTTGTTGGCACCGGCAAACTGTGCGAGGTTCAGAGCCAACTGCTTCTCGGCGAAGGAGCGGCGGGCGAAGTTGGCCTGCTGCATGGCGCTCGGTGGTGCGGAACGGGCACGCTTGTGGACA